>JADDOH010013811.1:0-75151 GCA_016648135.1 Agrypnia vestita
CGGACGGGAATCAATAAAATCTTTGAAGGCGGTTTGGACTGCCCCATCGGAGGTGAATTTTTTCCTTTGCAAGAAGTTATCCAAATTTCGAAAAAAATGGTAATCTGTTGGGGCAAGGTCCGGAGAGTACGGTGGATGTCTTAGACATTCCAATTGAAGCTCCTCTAATTTGGTAGCCGTCTGTTGTGCAGTGTGTGGTCTAGCGTTGTCATGAAGCAGCAGTGGCCTAGAGCGATTAACCAGCCTCGGTTGTTTAGCAGCTAGCGTTTCCATCATGGTTTGCAGTTGCTGACAATAGACATCTGCCGTAATCGTCTGGCCAGATTTAAGAAAGCTGTAGTGAACGACACCAGCACTAGTCCACCAAACGATCACAAGTAACTCCGTGGGTTTGATTTGCTTCACTCAATTGTAAGGTACCCACCTTTCAAGCTTTTTCACCTTACCAATTTGCCTTCAAGTGGATTGTAAAACAGTTTTATCTAACACCGCAGCCGGTAGCTAACTAGGATGTGGTTGCGATGGATACGCTTCCACAATAGCCTTCAATTCTTCATTATCAACTTGGTCTCCGGCCCGGTCCACGGGGCTTGTTCTGCAGGTCGAAATTTCCAGAACGAAAACGTTGGAACCAAAAACGCACTGTGTTTTCTTTTGCGGCACCGTCGCCATACACATCATTAATCCTTCGAGCCGTTTCTGCAGCACTGGTGCCACGGTGGAACTCGTACTCGTAAATAACGCGATATTTCAAGTTTTTCATTTTGTAAACTGAGTCTCGCAAAGAAAAAAACAATTGAGGAAAAAACAAATGAATTATAATTTTCAAAACACAAATACATGAGTAAATAGCTGTAAAAATTTGGATTTGGAATTCCTAACCAAAGAGAAGATATTTGAGATCAAATTTGCCACTACGGTAAAACGTCAATTTCATATGTAAGGACCTAATATATAAAGCACAGAAAAAATGTCCTTTCTTTAAGGAATTATCCTACGGAAATCGAATTTTGTTCATTCGAGTTCTATAACTTTGGCTGCAAATAGTACATGAACAAAAACATATTACGTAAGTTTTTATTTTATTTTGTTTGGGAAACATACAGTAAAATTATTTTTTTTTATATATAATATCAAAAAAATATTCGTGAGTATGACCAGTAAAGTTTCCTCGAAGCTGGTAAAAAAAAACTAAATAAAAAATAATGATAAAGAATATGTGATAAATAATAAATATTTCAAATATTTAAATAATGATAATGCATAAAATGGGAGGGGTGGGGAGAGGGAGGGAATGGGATTCAAATAAAGAAGTATCAAATCAATAGTCATAAATGAGATTACGGAGTTTCATTTTAAATAAAAGCAAATTGTCAGTAAAAATGTCTAGATTATTTGTAGAATTTAACAGATTGTATTTTGAGGTGGAACAAGTTACAAAGCAGTTTTTTAAGTAGTTAGTCCTACCAAAGTTTGCATAAAATAAATTATTTGAACGAGTTGAGTAAGGTAGGACAACTTAAACCTATTTGCTCTAATAAATAGGGCGAGTCAACCAAGTTATTCAAGATTTTATAAAGATAACACAGATCTTGTATGCATCTTCGATATGATAGAGGAGGGATTTTATGGTAACACTCGCTTTCTGTGTATGAGTTGAATTATAAGTTACAAGGGCTTCGATTTATAGACCAAAATGTCCGGAACACAGTGTAGTTTATTTGGAAAAATTAGCATGATCCGTTGTTGGGTAATTTAGAAAATTTATTTATTGAAATTAACGGATATAGTCCAATACAATATAATACATAACACGAACAATACAAATACATCAGAGTAAAAGTTATAGCAATTTAAATACAAAAGCAAGGACAAATGAAAATTACTAACAAGATGGAGACAGGGTTTGGACTATCTAATCAGAGATTGTTTAAATCTGGACAGACTTACACCAAAGAAGTCCAGATCCTGTCTTGAATTTATAAGACGACATAACCGTGACATGGGAGATTATTGATGCCTGAATGTGAGAAAACCGGCGTGCGAAGTAAAACAAAAATGGTCGCCATTTTTGCAACTGCGTAATCGAACTGTATAAGAAAAATTGTCACGAACCAAAAAAGCTAGCGAAATTTTTTCTACGATTATCAAGCAACCGATTATTTTTTTCTGGGCCGCTTAAAATTCATTTAACGCTGAAGGTGCCACTCCTCATAGCGCTCTCAGACTCCAGCCGCGGAGGAAGATCGCTGGGCTCTTAGTGAAAGTTTAGTGAACACGTATATTACTTGCAAAGGTATATCAAACATCCTTTCACTACCCAAAATAAGTAACAGTGACATTAATTTATTACGCCTAACGAAAGAGAAACTAATAATCATTAAATATATACTTATTGTTAATTAAGGGGGGGGGTAAGGTTAATTCGTACAAAAAAAGGCATGTTTTTGTGAATTTTTTGTGACGACACAATTACACAGTTAAAATCTCTTTATTAAAACCAATGGTACATTAAAGTATGACATTTAAAGAATATTGTGTAAAATTTTCAAGACGAAATATTAAAAAATACGGCAATGGTAGCAATTATTCGGACGTGTCTCGGAAAAAAGTAGAATTGCGGTGTCCATCATAACATGGTGCTAGATCATCTGAAATCAAAAATTCAAAGTTCATTCGTTAGATAATAGGTTTTTCCAGGTAACGCTGGGAGGGTTTTTTGAAATTTTAATTTTTCAATTTTTTGGAACACTTTGAAGGGAAAAACGCGATTTTTGCTAAAAATATCGACTGATTTGTTATTAAAAAATATAAATTAATAATAAATTTGAAAAAAAGTCCCCAGCGTTACCTCGTAATTAATGTACAGAAATAGTGTTCAAAATTTCAAAAGAGTCGGTGCAGTAGTTTTGAAGTTATGATGGACACCGACTTTGAAAACGTGAAATGTGGGGAAAACGCTTTAAATTTTTGCTCACTGTAAAATTCAAAATAAAACTCAACACTTATTTTATACTTACACATAATCGTCGATGCCATGTTCACATAGCAAAGACCTTTCATCATCAGCATCTTTTTGTTCTTGTCTACGCAAAACTCTTCCAATACAAATACCACGTCCGGTAGTCCTCAGGTGAGTGCGTCTCTTAGCTGCCCGAGCAGGTATACAAAATCAGTCTGAGTATCGCTCAAATGTTCATAATTTCGTCAATTTAGCTCCGATTGACTTGAAATTTTGACACAATATTCTTGCGATGTTATAAATTCATTTAAAAAATTAATAATAAGATGAAAAAAATATTTAAAAACCTTTCCCCCCCCCCCTTAAGTTAAATTATAGAAGTCTATCACACGTAGGACATTAATTATACAGACTCTTGGGATGTATTTTTTAAAATAATATTACTATTCAAAAGATTATCTTAAATTTGTTAAAATTGCTACCAATATTGTCAGTTTTCCTGCTTGAAAATTTTGTTTCAAAAACAATGTTCTTAAAAAAATATTTTATTTTTCAATCCTTTTTACATGATTAACATCTTTTTTACTTGAATAAATTAAAAAAATAGATATTATGATTTTAAAATTAATACAAAAAAAAATCAAAAACTTATTCGAAATTTCTGATTTAAGTTATTAGTTATAAGCACTGTGTATTATTCTTAAATATATTGCGTCTTCATTGAATAGCTGTAATCAAGAATTTGGAAAAAGTTTTATATTTTTATTTGTATCATTTTTAAAATAATAGTATACATTATTTTTATTATAGAAGTAAAAAAGCTGTCAGCTATGAAAAAGATAAAATATTTCTATAAATAGTCAAAAAAATTATAAAAACCTTGCAAAAATTTAAATTAGATTTTTTACAACGTTTTAACATTTTATTTTAATTGTATTGAAGCGAATGAATTTTTTATAATCGATATAAGTTACCACAATGATACTTCAACTTTTTGCAAACAATAAGTCTGAAATATTGAAAAAAATGCAAACTTCGATATTGCAAATCTCCACAACTATTGGTGTTCCGTGATTGCTGTCCAGTCGAAATAATGACGTATCATTGGTCGGAATTGACATTCGAGGTATTCTACTCCAATTGCTGGTCAGGATTTTAATTTAAAAAATTCGAACCAGTTATTATTAGGTCCTTACATATGAAATTGGCGTTTAGTATGGGAGGAACATAAAGCCGATTTTTTTTTATTATAATATATTTATTTAATCAAAGTATGTACCATTGCTATCTATGCACTTTTGCCATCTCATAGGTAGTTCATCGATATCTTTACTAAAAAAACCATTCGGACGGGAATCAATAAAATCTTTGAAGGCGGTTTGGACTGCCCCATCGGAGTTGAATTTTTTCCTTTGCAAGAAGTTATCCAAATTTCGAAAAAAATGGTAATCTGTTGGGGCAAGGTCCGGAGAGTACGGTGGATGTCTTAGACATTCCAATTGAAGCTCCTCTAATTTGGTAGCCGTCTGTTGTGCAGTGTGTGGTCTAGCGTTATCATGAAGCAGCAGTGGCCTAGAGCGATTAACCAGCCTCGGTTGTTTAGCAGCTAGCTTTTCCATCATGGTTTGCAGTTGCTGACAATAGACATCTGCCGTAATCGTCTGGCCAGATTTAAGAAAGCTGTAGTGAACGACACCAGCACTAGTCCACCAAACGCTCACAAGTAACTTTTTTGGAGTCAATTTTCGCTTGGGGCATGGTTTGGCTGGTTCGGCAGGGTTCATCCATTGCGATGAGCGCTTCCGATTATCGTACAGGATCCACTTTTCATCACAGGTAATGATTCGATTTAAAATCCTTCATTATTGTGCCGGTTGAGTAATGCAACGCAGCAGTCAACGCGCGTTTGTTGATTTGCTTCATTCAATTCGTGAGGTACCCACCTTTCAAGCTTTTTCACCTTACCAATTTGCTTCAAGTGGATTAAAACAGTTTTATCACTAACACCGCAGCCTGCAGCTAACTCGGATGTGGTTCGCGATGGATCCGCTTCCACAATAGCCTTCAATTCTTCATTATCAACTTTGGTCTCCGGCCGTCCACGGGGCTTGTTCTGCAGGTCGAAATTTCCAGAACGAAAACGTTGGAACCAAAAACGCACTGTGTTTTTTTTTGCGGCACCGTCGCCATACACATCATTAATCCTTCGAGTCGTTTCTGCAGCACTGGTGCCACGGTGGAACTCGTACTCGTAAATAACGCGATATTTCAAGTTTTTCATTTTGTAAACTGAGTGACGCAAAGAAAAAAACAATTGAGGAAAAAACAAATGAATTATAATCTTCAAAACACAAATACATGAGTAAATAGCTGTATAAATGTGGATTTGGAATTCCTAACCAAAGAGAAGATATTTGAGATCAAATTTGCCAGTACGGCAAAACGCCAATTTCATATGTAAGGACCTAATATTACAGTGACAATTAGAATTCGGAGTTTCGTTGTCTTTTTCGCTGTTGGAAAATCGACATTTTTTCATGCGGTTTCATGTTTTGAAAGTTCAAGTCTTTCGGAAATGGACGTGTAGCTTTGTTTCAGAATTCGACGTAGCCGCAGTTAAGTTAAAGCCTTTCGGAAATAGACATTCGCGCTCTGTTTCCGAATTCACTCGATTTACAACAAGCGGAGCTCTGCAACCCAATAACCAGGACGGACTCCGTAAGTACAATTTCAGCTGTGTAAGTAGCTAGTTGTTGTAGTGCGTATGTTTCGAGTGTGAAGACCATGCGTTTTATCGGCGGAGGTAGAGGAAGGATATTTTTCTTTCCGTTGTCTCCAATCCACGTTTGGTGTAGGTGGTTCCGCTTAATATCGTTGAATTGGTATTAGGTCATGTTTGCTTGAACATTTTCGACTCGTTATCAAAGGAATCCACTTGTAAAGTTTTTTCTACTAGCTATGCGCACCTCCCTTCGACGCTCTGGCCGCCTCCCTTCTAGTTACCACTTATTTTCTATTTGGTAGGCCTTATTTTTGGTCACACCCCCTATTATTATTTTACTTAAATAAACTTAATTATAAAGAAATAATCATCTTAAAATTACTACAACTTATAAATAATTTTAAACATATAATTAATTAAATTAACAATTATTTTATTATCATACAATATAAAATTATTATTAATAGACCTAACATACATTTACGTATATCCTATGTAATTAACTATACATTTATCTAAATCTATACATTAACATAAATCTACATTACATTAAAATACAATCAAGAACACATAGTATGGAGTAGGTATATTCACTTTCCCCGTCAAAATATAACGTTTAAAGGCACAAAATAATAATCATATCTTATACATTAGTCTTAATTACCTTTAAGAAACACTTAATTATAGATATCCTTTATATAATACTAGCTGTGCCCGCGCAACTTCGCACGCGTAGATTTTTAGTACAATGTTTGGATCGTCATAGAACTTTCGCGAACCTTCTGGAACATTCTCCTTCCAGAACTTTCAAGAAATTTATTGAATGTACAGTTGTACAGGAACCTTCTAGACACACCGACACATTCCGCCACTTAGTTTAGAACCTTATAGAACTTTCGGGAATTTTTTAGAACCTTCTCCTTCCAGAACTTTCTAGAGCAGGTTTTTCCGGAACCTTCTAGACTCGTCGACTCAGTCGGCGCGCCTATTTTGAAACAATCTGAAGCATTTGCGGCCTTCCATAACAAAACAATGTGCTAGAAAGCACATTTTAGTCACCCACCCGCGTGCGTAAGCCACCCCCACGAAACTGACACATTTTCGATGTGACACCAAGGGCTATCCACCACCATAACCACCGGTGGGTGGTTGTGGAGAAAACTTGGCGGGTAGGGAAACACGAGCTTCTTTTTATATATAAATTGATTGATTGATTGATAGCAAAGAAAAAAATTACGTTCGCCACGTTTCATATCCATTACACCTAATGCTATATCTTCGATACCGTATCTCACATTCAAATTATCGTCGATTTTAAGTTTTGTAATTATATTTACGATTCTTAGTTTAGAAGTTTTGTAATTATATTATCGATTCGATAAATACCTATCAGATGCACGCGTCGGTGGGTCGTGGGGTTATTTGTTTTGTTAATTTCAACCGGATGTGGGGTTATTTGTTTTGTTAATTTCAACCGGATGCGACTTGACAGGGGTGGCTAAAATAGGAGTTTTCTACAATGTATTCCTAACAAAACACAGAAATGGATTTATTGACCAGTACCCAGAATATTACTGGTGGACCATGTTAACTGTTGTTCTTTGTAATATTTTGCTTCCTATAGAGACAATACTCGATAATTACTAATTAATAATACTAATTCGTACATTATATCTTCCATTCTACTCCCGTCCCACATTTCCTTTCACCCTCTCCACTCGCTGCTAAAGTAAGTTAAAGTAAATTACTATATTCAGTGGAAAATTTGTAATTGGCATAATTTTAAAAACCATTATTTCATATTTGTTAAGATTGTTGTTTTGCTGTTAATTTTCCCCAAAATAAAATAAATAAATAAATATCCTTAAACAACAAACCCCGGTAGTTAGCGCCGAATTACCCAGAAAAATTGTTTTATGTCTCTTAAGAAATTAATGGTCTTCTAGCACATGTGCGGCCAGAACCATAAGGCTGTTCTTAGGACAAAATTTAAAGCCATTAAATCGTTCGCAGAATTACCCTTGGCTTTGAAATCTTCTTACGAAAAATGCGACCACCCCGAAGTAGGAAAAAAAAATAAAAATCAAATTGGCGCGTTTTCACAATAAATTAATACGAACATATCAAACTACTTGCCCGAATTATCTGAAGGTACACCAATAAGCCTCATTTTCAAAACAATTTTTAAATTTACATAATAAGACTCACTTATGATAAGTTACCTATAATTTAGTATTTTTTGTTGTTTTAATACCGAGCTGACGTCAAATTGACATTGAAGTTTTTTGAAATGGAAATTGAAGTCTCACTTGATAGTTTCAAAGTCTTCTTCTGTAACGTGTGATATTTGCCCTCGTCATTAGTAGACCAAAGTTCACAGATACTTGTACTTTTGAAAACAAATGCGGCAAATTTGGCTATTTTTATTTATTTATTTCTTTTAAATTTATTTATACATATGAATGAAGGTAGTTGCTTCACTAGACAATGTCTGTTCTGAAGCACAGTACAGTTTTTTTAAGTTTAGATAATAGCAAGATAATATATGTATATATATATATTATATATATAATATATATAATATATATATATATAATTATATATATATATACACATATTATTAAACCATATTTTTTCATTTATGTTAAAGAAAGAACGAGTCCGTAATATTTAATACGAAATAATAAATTGAAATAAATAAGAAACCACAAATATCAAACAAATACTAAAACTGAAAAATTAAATGTCTGGAACCTGGATTCGAACCCCGGACCTCTGTGTTTCGCGCACAGCGTGTTACCAATTTCACTATCCCAGCGACTTAACAAGTCGTCAATATTTGATAGTTATATGTTTCTCTTTGAATTATTAATTCACTTATTTATATTATTCCATTTTTATTCGGGAAGTAATCGACTGTTTACGAGAATATCAAACGAAGCTTTGACGTCTTCTCGCTAGTCGATTTCCGAACAATGGAAGTATTCTTTGCTAAACTGCAAATGGAGTATATATATTATTAAATATTACGGGACTCGTTCCTTAAATAAATGAAAAATATGTTTAATAAAAATAGATAAATAGGTCCGTGGTTCGAATCCAGGTTCCAGCATATAATTTTTCAGTTTTAACATTTGATATTTGTGTGTTTCTCTTTATTTCATTTATTTATTTCGTATTAAATATATACATATATATATATATTATATTAGAAATAAAATTTATATATTGTATGTAAGAAATAAGCACAAACAAAAAACTATATATTAGAGAATTATACATTTAGACATTGTATATAGGGAGTAAAATCATTCAAACAGAAGCCAACAAAGCGGTTACCAAATGTAGGCAGACTACAAAACGAAAGCAATGTGTCATATGTGACAGCTTTAATTTCATTGCAAAACAATTTTGTGACTATATTAATATGGACTGTATTGATATGGCTATATTAATATGGATGACACATTGGTCTCATTTTTTGTCCTACCCACACCAAAGAGTTGTTTTTTATTTCATTGCAGGGTTGATTATGGCCGGAAACAAATGGCTGTTCTCGGAGATATCTTCTTCGGAGAAGTTTAACATTTTGCTGTTGCTCACCATCTCGACCGTCTTCTTTGGGATGCTGCTTCCCTGGCTGTGGAGCAGGAGGAAGCTGTACAAGCTCTCCATGCAGCTGGATGGACCGATCGCGCTTCCGATTGTGGGGTCCGTGACGTGTTTGTTTCGTATGTCATCCAGTTTAGGTGAGTGCGCTCCGAGAAGATTCAATTCAATTCAATTTATTTATTGATAATATGTACATGACAAACAAAATGTTTAAGGCATACATATTAGGAAGTATATATTAAAATAAAAATATTTAATAAATTAAAAATAACATAAAATCTGGTCAAAGGTGTAGGAGAATCGCGCTTCGGAAAACCCCCTCAGACACATGGAATATATCAATACCCAAAGCGATTTTGTTCAGCATAGCTGTGGCTCTTCCAACAGGCATAACCATCGGCAGGTTGGTCCTGTATATTGGAATGTGAAACAATCTATGCTGACGATGCCTAGTGTAATTATCAGGAACATACAAACCAATGTTCTGCATAATTTCAGGATTATCGATCATACCGCGCAACAATCGATAAAAATGTGTAATCAAATACACATTCCTTCTAGTCTCTAAACTATTGTAGCTAAGCATACCCTGGAGAAACTCGGTTGGGTAAAGCCAAGGATAATGCCCGTACTCTCTCATGTAGAGATATCTCAGAAGATATATAGAGGAAAGTCACTATTTTGCTTAAGGGACATAAATAAAAAACTTCATAGAAATGAAAACAGTTTAATGAGAAAAAAGTTTACTAATCAGTCATACATTTATATGTAATAATTAACAGCCTTCTAGCAAATATATTAATTATCAAAATAAAATCGAATACAAATAACATAATCACAAATGAGTAACCAAATATGGAATATGGAATATAAACAAAAGTCATCATATCCATAACAAAATTAGACATAAACATGTATGAGATCAAATAAATTTAAATAAATGAAAGAAGTGCTTAATTCACTTGCAAAAGTCACAGATCCAAGTATAAAACTCTGGACCAGCGCAATCATAATCTGCCCAGAGCTGACTGTCCTGAATTTCTTTTCCTAGTTCAAACTCGTATCAATGTCTTTTTAAGTCACAACATTTTAATTACAGAAGGTCACAATGTTGAAATAAACATAATGTCAATATACACTAAAGTATAACACGTACGTATACATACATAATAACCGGCAAAACTAATTTATTACATACCTTTAAAATTTTCTGCGTCATCAGACAAAATAAAACACGCCTGCCACACGCGTAGCGTTCGCGCAACTGAACGATGGTGTGAGTGCAATAGTTAAGAAAGCGAATGAAATAGAAGATGGTCGTGTGCTGCGTTTCAAAGTTACATTTTTGGAGAAATCAAGGTGTTCCATATTAGGATACTGTTCCATATTTGGTGACTTTCCTCTACCCTTGTTTGACTTCTAGATATATACCCTTGTCTGACTTCTTACTGCGTTTCAAACTTTTTAAAAGTCAATATTATCATCAATCACAACTGCTCAAGAACGTAACGAAAGAGGGAAATGACGATTTTTAATGTTTGTAGCTAGGATATAATTATTTTTATTAACTCTTAAAAGACTGTGCTAAAAAAAAACTTTGGGGACGGTGGAGTAACACAGCGTTACCTGATTAAAATACGGCATAGTTTTGAATATGTGATAAAATATACATAAATACGATACAGATAAGACTTTTAAAAGGTCCCTTTATATAATTATGTAAGGTAAACATACGTATTTGCATTATTTTAGTAAATTATTATAAAAGTATGGCAAATCGAATTCGCATGCGCTCCCGCCGATGTTTCATTGGCAACTGAATACAACGAAGCGGTCGCCAGCTCGCTTCAGTCGCCTGCACTCCGTCTTTGTCTAACACATGTTACCCGACTCTACCGTACTCTTTCTATATTGTTTTGCTTTCGCCGAAACCCAAGCAACCGCCATCTCTGTCCTACATGAAATGTATGGTATTATCGTGCTCTTTCTTGCTCGATTTAACTGCGATGTACAATATTCTGCTCTCTCTTGCACACTGGCCGAAAATACGAGAGTAATGAATAAATATTTTTTAATTAAAAAATCCGTACATTCCTAACAGTTTAATTTAGTAATTTTGGTGTGAAAATGTCTATTCGATGATTACAAAAAATGTGACGTTTTAGTTTTCGTAAATAAGGTAGATATTTCATATTTTGTATGACAGGTAGACCTACGTTACATCACCGACACACAGGAGCTAAAAATTTAATTAATATTCAAACACCGTTAAACTTCCCCTCTTCTGCGCTTAGTAACCATGCCCCTACACTCACCCGCAAAAATCATTGACGAGATCTTTTGTGATACCATAAATCAGTTTTGAGAGCGATCATTATTACGACATATTGAAGGATGAGAAAATTTTACTGACTGAACTACCACTTTTGAGCTACTTACGAATATAAAGCGAAGATCTGTAGACAGTTTTTGTAGAACGAAATGTCCGAATATTCGATTTTCCCAGGTTTCCCTGACACACACAGTAGAAAGAAATCTACTGACTATGTGTGGCAGGGAAATGTGTGGAAATCTGTAGATGCCTTAAATTGACGACTGTAGCTGCAAGTTATGTCGCAGGGCAAACAGCTAGAGAAGGTTTTATTGCAGCCAAGCAGAATTCCAGGAAAATTATGCCAAAGTTTAATTCCAAAAAAGACTTTAAATAACTTTTGCTGTGTATATAATTAAATGAATTAACTTTGTTTATCACTACTTAATTGAAATTACTTTAATTATTATTGTTTTTTTTTTCATTCATTCAACTAAAAATTTGCAACAAATTTTTGTTTTAGTACATTATCTAGATACATATTAACGAAATTAAGTAATTATGTAGAAGAAAACGGCACTTTTATTACCTCTGTAAAATCACTAAAAACCAAAATTTTCAGAATATTTGGCTCGGTAGAACGAGCCAAAAGTATACTTGAATTGCAACTTTTTTTGCATTTTTGTATAGTTATAAATGCAATGCAACTTTTGACAGCTATTAAGTTTAAAAATAAACAACTTTTTTTTTCGCCATACAAAGTGACACACCCTATTGTCTAAGGTACCTGCTGAGGTCAAAACTCGATTTGAGTAACAACACGGTGGGTATGTTTCCCAAATACCAAAATTCAATCAATTGATTGACTTCCTACAAAATGAATGTCGTTTAATGGAAACGGCTGCCGGTTACGTGGAATCTACAGTCATTTTTAACACTATAAATTCCATTAAATTATTATATACGTCTCTAGTACGAACTCAATTAGAATCTTGTTCTCCTGTATGGTCTCCACATTATACTGTTCACTCCAATAATATTGAGCGAGTGCAGCACAAATTTTTGAGAGTTGTTAATTTTAAATTACACATACCAATAATGGACATAAATTATAATTTTCTATTGTCCCTAATTAAACTAAATAGATTATCCGATAGAAGGAAAATTGCTGACCTCGTATTACTGTATAAAATCGTAAATAATTATTACAACAGTTCAGAACTAACGCAGCTAATTTTTTATCACATCCCTTCCAGGAGCACTAGACAAAGTATATCGTTTCATTGTGACAATGTTAGTGTAAATTATCTCTATAGCTCACCTATTAGAAGGCTCCATAGGTTAGGAAACGAGTATGGCTACCTATCGGATGTTTTTTCGGAAACACTAGCCGCCTACAAGAAAGCTCTTCTGGACGAATTCGGTCGTTTATAATTGGTTATTGATGTCATGTCTATCTCTTGTTTTTAGATTTTTGAATTTTACATTTCATTTTATTTTACTGTCATTTTTATTGCTTCTTGATTTTTAGATTTGATTTGTTTACAATTATTTCATTTTGTTGTAATTTTGTTGCTTCTTGAATTTCAGACATAACTATTTTAATTTGTTGTAGTTTTATTGATTGTTGACTTTCATATTTGATTTGATAACTATTATTTCATTTGATGTAATTTTGTTATACTTTATGTTAAGTAATGTTTTATATTTCTTTATATATCACTTTATTAATTGTTTTTGATAGAATTATACCTTATCTCCTTTTTTTATTATTACCTATCAATCTAAACATGTTTATATATATTGTTTCTTTAATGGTACGTTGTACCGTGTATTAATTAAATAAATAAATAAAAAAATAAAAATTACAATACAGAACGCAGTCGAAAAATTATTCACGTCGCAGAAAACAATCATAACTCAGTTTTTCCATCAGACAGTCGGTGTACATATTGTCGCTTTCCGGGACATTTTTCAAATAATTGTTATAAATTCGGGAAGCTGAATATTGTTTGCTCGAAGATATTGGATTCGTCAGCAAAATTTGTGTTTAAAGTATTTCAAAAACCATGTGGCAGCAAATTGCAATCAAAACATTCAATGCCCATCGTTTGGGCATGGTGGTCATGATACTTTAATATGTAGACAAACCAATTCAGGCAATCGGCGTGCCTCTACCTCCCTTGTAGAAGTCCTTCGCGTGATCGGAATGCACCTGTTAATTACGGATGACAAGAGAACGCTAGATTAAATACGGAGGAAACACGGTTCCGGAATAACGAAGATACACGCTCGGAGGTTAGACAAGGACGCGATAATGTCGCATCGGAACATAGAAGCCCTGTGAGATTTCGTCGACAGACGCGGTTTTCCGAATAGCAATTACAGACGAGTAATATCGCAACGTCACCAAAATTATCGACACCGTACAGTACGGCCACTCTATGATGGCACTTTTGACGTTTAGACTTACATGAAGTTTTGTAATTAATGACAGCTAAACATTGGAGGACAAATGCTATACTTTATTGCGCGAACGCCAGAGTAGTGATGTCCATCGACATTAAATATGGAATGAACGAAATGATTCAAAATGTTATAGGATATTGATTGCCTGTATAATATGCGTAGAATACGCAGAATAAGTATCCAAAATAACACAACAAATCTGACAGATCGATTGTGCCCTCTAAATATGATCTTTTTCTGTGGCTTTATTAGAGGGCAAAGAAAACGGCTACAAAACAATAAAAGACGGATCAGACCGGGTGATGTTTTTTTGTCTCTTTTTCTCTCATGTGTCGCCATATTGTTTAAACTGAGTAAGCTCTATTTTACCACGTATAAAAGTTTGGTAAAATGCTTTATTATCCCTCTATATATTGTAGATACTCTAAGGTTTTGACAGTTTTATTTTAACGTTGTTACGGAAAGAACGAATGAGTGCACGCTGTGATTACGATATTGTTTTTTACCTGGCTTTAGATTTCGGACATTGATACTTTTATATTTTGACCCCTGCTCGTTAATTTGGACTTTGTTTTTACCTTTTTTATGTACAAAGACTTTCTCAACTCACACCGTGCGACGAATTTTTTTTTCGACTGAATTTTTTCGTTAATGATTTTAAGTGTGTCACAACACTATTACGATCTGTCAAAAATGCCATCTTACGATGGCTCGAGTATAATGTTACCTACGGTTCTACTTTAAGTCAAAACGTCACGCAAGGACTTCATACGTGCGCGGGGATTATTTGACCTCGGTTCACGGGTTATCATCAAAAGAAGCGACTTTGTGATAAAATTGGGGTTAAAACGACATTACTCTGATGTATGCTTGACGGGAATCGGCGGTTACCAACAGAGAGTAGTCGTCAAGTGGTAACGATTTATTTTACACCAGAATACTCGGGACAACCAGTGTTTTGTATTACGGCGGCGGTACTAAGGAAACCTATTACAAATTTAAAACGTAGGTTGGGTATTTCTTGCGAAGATATCACATTTTAAGATGATGGTTCATGTCAAGGCTCAGAAACTGACATTATTTTCGGTTGTGCTATTGTTGGTGAAATACCGAACGGTGAAAAAATTAATTTAGGTTCCAGCAGATTTTATGCACTGGGTACCATATTTTATTTCGCTGTCTTCAGTCCAGGACGTTCGGCAACATTTAACAACTCGGTGTCAACTAACATTTTGGAGAATTTTTCTGGCACTACTCTTATCGAGGCGTTAGAGAAATTGTGGCGTTCTGAAGAGCCACTTCGGATAAGGGTGACTGATGTTTTTCACCTTGACCACGTCACGTGGTCGTGACGGTAAATATATGGTTTGGTTGCCTCTTTTACCAGATCATCGGCGGCTAGGGGATTCAAGGTAAAAACGGCTTTAAAACGGTTCATGTCCATTGAGCGTCGGATGCAACGACAACATGAATTTCGTGAAAAATATTTACAATTTATGTCAGAATATATTAGTCTCGGACACATTAAAGTTTCTGAATTTGAAATTAATTCGGATACGGGGCATTAATTTCTAGCAAACCACGGTGTTTTTAAAAAATCGGGTGTTACTGCAAAAATTCGGGTGGTTTTTGATAGTAACGTCCCGACTAGTACTGGAATTTCGTTAAATGACTGTTTGTACTCGGGCGAGCGGCTTCAGAATGGTATCATGAATATTATTATGAATTTTCGGTGGCCACGCATTGTTTTCACGACGGACGTGAAAATGATCTTCCGCCAAACATGGATCCATCCTGATGACCGGAGGTATCAGTTGATATACTAGCGATCGTCCGCATCGGAACCCTTAAGCGTGTTTAAGGGGGGGGTAAGGTTTTTAAGTTTTTTTTTTGCATTTTAATTTTAATTTTTTAAATGAATGTACAACATCGCAAGAATATTGTGTCAAAATTTCAAGTCAATCGGAGCAAAATTGACGAAATTATGAACATTTGAGCGATACTCAGACTGATTTTCTATACCTGCTCGGGCAGCTAAGAGAGGCGCTCACCTGAGGACTACCGGACGTGCTATTTGTATTGGAAGAGTTTTGCATAGACAAGGACAAACAGATGCTGATGATGAAAGCTCTTTGCTGTGTGAACATGGCATCGACGATTATGTGTAAGTATAAAATAAGTGTTGAGTTTTATTTCGAATTTTACAGTGTGCAAAACTTTAAAGCGTGTTCCCCACATCTCACGTTTTCAAAGACGGTGGTCCATCATAACTTCAAAACTACTGCACCGATCCTTTTCAAATTTTGAACACTATTTCTGTACATAATTTACAAGGTAACGCTGGAGATTTTTTTTCAAATTTGTTATTAATTTGTATTTTTTAATAACAAATTAGTCGATATTTTTCGCAAAAAATCGCGTTTTTCCCTTCAAAGTGTTCCAAAAGATTGAAAAATTGAAATTTCAAAAAACCCTCCCAGCGTTACCTGGGATAACCTATTATCTAACGAATGAAGTTTTGTTTTTTGATTTCAGATGATCTAGCACCAAGTTATGATGGACACCGCAATTCTACGTTTTTCCCAGACACGTCCGAATAATTGCTGCCATTGCCGTATTTTTTAATATTTCGTCTTGAAAATTTTACACAATATTCTTCAAATGTCATACTTTAATGTACTATTGATTTTAATAAAGAGATTTTAACTGTGTCGTCACAAAAAATTCACAAAAACATGCCTTTTTTTGTACGAATTAACCTTACCCCCCCCCCCTTAAGTTGACCACCGATACTCATGGTTTAAAATCCAGTCTTTTTGTTACGATACGTTGCCTTCATCAATTAGCGAACAATGAAAAGAACATGCTCTGGCAGCTATTGTTAAAGTCGAGTTATGTTGATGATTTAAATGGTGGCGCTGATACCCTAGACGAAGCTTGTGAGCTTGGAGATTAGCTGGTGTCACTTATGAACTCGGCGGGTCATGAGTTACGAAAGTGGTCATCGAACGTACCAAAATTGTTGGACGGCTTACCTTCTGATCATTCGGAAACACCGCGAACCTTCGACGGGGCAGATGATTCCCAGTTTATAAAGATTATGGGTATCTAATGGGATTCTGTGTCGGATAGTTTTACTTATCGGTTGAATTTGAATTTGGGAAATACGGTTACTCGGCGGAACATTTTGTCTACGGTGGCTAGATTATTTGATCCACTCGGTTGGATTTGCCTGGTTGTATATAAAATTAAACTCCTGTTGCAATCATTGCTTGCTAGCAGTGATAACTCACGGAAGGTGAACTGCTGATGAAATTATTCGGGAATTTCGTAGAATATAGAAGGATCTACCTAACTTACAGCGGCTAGGTGTAGCAAGGCTCCATACCAGGTGTTTGAAACCAAATGGACAGACTCGTCACTCGCTTCACGGTTTTTGTGATGGTTTATCATTGGGTTATTCCGCGGCGAGATGTATTTGGTCGGAACAGGCGGATGGCGGTGCTCTCGTGCGGCTTCTTCTTGCTCCAAGGTGGCCTCACTGAAGACGAAGCACATGAGAAGCATGAAGACTGGAGGGGGTGAGGCACGGTTCCGCACGGAACAGTGACCTCATCAAGAATGAGAGAAACCTCGGACACTTCCGTGAGTTCGCCAGGACGTGGGTTTCGCGCTGGGAGCTGCTTCCTGGGTGATTTCTCTGTAGACTGTGGACACGTGGTGCTCGGACCTGAACTCCGTCTTTTAGTGTGATCCTTGTTTTTGTCCTTCTCTATTAGGGAGTGTGTCCTTTGCCATGACATCCCCTTACTGTCCTCCTTCCCACCCTAATTCTATATATAGTCTTTTGATATGATCAATTGTTATTTATTTATTTATCTTTTAAATGAATTTTCTATTTCTGTTTGCTATATATTATCTTACCGTTTTGTTCTTTTACCTTTTTTTCTTTTTTTTTTCTTTGATATTTCCTAATTAAGTTTGATATGTGGAGGAGGCACAGTGAATGGACTGTTGCGGGCCTCTCCGGGTCCCGTCGCCCTTTACACGACGTGACACGGAGATGGCCTTTAGAGTAAAAAATTGTCAACCTGGCGACGTATGAGTAGGGCCGATACGGGAGCTTTCGCTCATAAAACGGTCCTGGGAAAGCGGTGGGTGTCCATTCACTGAAGACGAAGCAGACCATTTATTTATTTATTTTATTTATTCTATTTATTTCTATTTAATTTGGACTGTGCCTGTCTCACTAGAAATATCTGTGTTGAGACAGGCATAGTTTACAATATTGTGTAGGTTCAAAACATAGTAAATAGATAAAAAGTGTTTTAAGTAACATAATAGAAAATATATCATACACATGAGGTTATATTGTGTTAGTGTGTTTGTGTAAGTGTGCCTATTTTAGCTCTCCCCGTGTTTCGGATCCACTGTTTTATTTTGTATTTTATGTTAGGGTTGTAAATTGTGGTTAGCCCGGATTGTTTTAATACATCAAGCATGCAATTAAGTAATTTGGGTCCAAAATAGTTATAGCTCCTTTGTCCATACGTGGTATGTTACCTTGGGATTTGTAGATTGAGTTTGTTTGACCGTTTGAGTTGGTTTAAACTGTGTATTTTTGTGTTTGTATTTGTATTTAAGAGTAGTATTTGCATAAATTTGTTTTATATCGAATACGTCGAATTTGTAGAATATTTCATCTGTCCTTGTTATTAAAATTGAGGTTTTGAGGATTACTTTTATACTTTTTTTGTACCATTCCCAAGATGGAATTAAATGGCGCTGCGCTGCCGACTAAGCTTCTTAACCATGCTGTGTCCTCGTTTTATTTGTAGACGTAGTGGCCTGGTGCGATTGTGCAATTGTGCTAGCGTGGATCGATACTCCTCCGCACAGGTTACAAGTCTTTGAGGGCAACCGAGTGAGCCAAATCATTTCTTCGGCGGCTCAGATTGACTGGAGACACAGTCCTAGGTTAGGTTAGGTTAGGTTAGGTTAGGTTAAGTTAGGTTAGGTTAGGTAGTGAAATAAATCATGCGGACATAGCGTCACGCAGCGCGACTGCAGCGGAACTTTTGAACGGCGGCCGAGCTCCTGTTTAGATATTCCTGTGGACAATTTGCCTGGCTTGAAAGCGGCTAATAATAATGTCGGTACTCTCGGAATCGACTCTGATTTTAATTTATTTGTATAGCTCCTTCGACAAATTGATCAATGTTACGGCTTGTTTGTTACGATTTGAAAGGGCTTGCAAGGATAGATCTTCTCGGAACAACGGAACACTTACTGTTATGGAACGCAGAAATGCAACCTTGTGTCTGATTTGGATGGTACAAGGTATCTATTTCAAACGGCCTTGAAAATGGGAAAACCGATTAAAACTTCTATGCGATGATTAAACCTGTTTATTGACAATTATGATATCGGGGATCGGATTGGCGATGCAGAACTGCCTGATAATGCCCGACATCAGATTTTGTCAACTGGCGAGGGGCGTTTCACCGAGCTATTAGTGACTCATTATGACAGGATCTACTGCCATGTAGGTGCTAATACCCTTTCGGCGATATTATCCCGCTCTTACTGGATAACATCGGCTAGACGCGTCACATTCGCATTCCGATGTGTACAATGCTACCGGTCAAAGGCGTGACCGACGCAACCCTACATGTCGGACCTTCCACCGGACAGACATCCGTATTCTGAAAATAACAATGTCTGGATCTTTAAGATCTTTATCCCAACACTTAATAGACGATAATAAAAATTAAAAATGTCCAGAGCGGATTTTGTAATTCTACGGCTCAAATACACTGTATTAAAAGATGATATAAGAAAGATTGTTTCTTACAATCGTATTAAGTTCTTCATCCACAGTGTCCAGATGAAATATCATGGCTAAACTTGACCGCGTTACCGCGTATTCAAATCTTCTCATCTTGACATTTGACAGATAACAATTTACCTCTTTCTCCCTCTCTCTATATCTATCTCATATAGAAACTTATAGAAACAAACACCGACGTAAAGCTATGTCTCGTTTATTTTTAATTTTTATTATCGTCTATTAAGTGTTGGGATAAAGATCTTAAATATCCAGACATATCTGTCAAAAAAATGTCAAGATGGGAAGATTTGAATACGCGGTAACGCCGAACACGGTCATGACAAGTTTAGCCATGATATTTCATCTGGACGCTGTGGATGAAGAAATTAATACGTTTGTAAGAAACAATCTTTCTTATATCATCTTTTAATACAGTGTATTTGAGCCGTAGAATTACAAAATCCGCTCTGGACATTTTTAATTTTTATTATCGTCTATTAAGTGTTGGGATAAAGATCTTAAAGATCCAGACATTGTTATTTTCAGAATCGGGCCGTTTGCCGGTCCATTTTATATTAAGTCGAGCGTTTTATGAACTGCGAAAATCCAAAAATGTTATATATGCATTTTCGTATTAACCCATGAAGGTTGTACATTTAGAATTGGTGGCAGACTTGTCGTTTGAGGCCTTCTTTGCTGTTTTCACACGGTTCGTTTCAAGGAGAGGACTTCCGTCTCTAGTGTGGTCCGATTATGGAACCAATTATGTGGGAACGGAAAAATACTTAACGGGGCTTTACACATTCCTCAGAAATAATTGTTTGGATATAGAACTTGGATTTTTCGAAATTTTAATGTTTTTTTCAAATTTGAATCAATACAAACGAGTAATAACCCCGACGCGTGCAGTAGGCACGAAATCTGATTCAATGAGAAAGGAAGAATAATAAAAACTTGATTTTTATGGGTTAGTTTTTTATTTTAGATGTAAGACCCTGCTCTTTGCCTAATTTTTTTATTTTTATTTTTATTTTATTTATTTATTTAACGCCCTTATGGGCTTTTACAATATACAGAATATTTTTTTTTAAAAATAACATAAGACAGTTAAAATAATAATACAGTTAAAAGTTACAATAATAATAATAATAATAATAATACAGAAAAACATAAGAAAAACATAAAAACATAAGATAAAATAATAATAAAGTTAAAGGTACAAATAATAATAGTAAAAGGTAAAATAGAAAGATTTAATGTCCACTTCCATTTCGTTGGGATGTAAACAATTGTATCAGCTTTGTCCTATAAACAGTTATACTATCAGCAAAAATGTCAGCCGCCTCTGCATGCTCATTCCCTAATGAGTGTAATCTGGGAATTACAGAGTTTTCTAATACCCATTATAACAATGATTAAAGTATTTAAGATGAATATTTCATTTTTGCAGATCCAATGGAGGCAATGCACCAGATTTTGCGAAAATACCAGGGACTTGTGCGATTCTGGATGGGACCGGAGCTGGTGGTCATGATCTACAAACCTGAACATGTGGAGGTAGCTGGCTCCCTTATCCATGTTTTTAGTTCCAAGCAAGTCTTATCAAAAACTTGAAAAAAACTGTAAAAAAAAAATATGCTACTTCACATAAACATTAAATTTTGTTTATAAACATTATCGTTGCGCCTGGCGTGTTTATTTTAGCAATTTATCTTAAAGCATTATTTTTGTAAGTTTTTATTTTAATTTTCAGACAATTTAAAATAAATTAAATACTAAGCTTTAAACCACTTTATTTCTAAATGTTTGTCAACTAGTTTCGGTTGGACTCAACCTTCTTCAGGACAATTATAATATAGACTGTGTATAATACAGTGGTATAAAACTTAGTATTTAATTTATTCTTAAATGTCTTATAATGTCAAGCCACAAAGTATTTTCTCGCTTTGAAAATTTTAATTTTCGCCATTAATGAAACATTTTATTATGATTTTTCGAATTGTACTATTTGCATGTTTGAGAAGCATATTTTTATACGATAAAATTTTCAGCGTTAAAACTGATAATTTCATTGTTTTAACATTTCAACGGCTGCACCGGTAGGGATATTTTGACATTTACAAAGTAGGATTCTGGTATTTAAGATAAATCATCTGAGTCACTTCACATGTTTATTTAGCCACGAACAACATACTATTTGCCAACATGGTTATCGTGTGACGGCGCGTCTTTCTGAGCCAATCTCTCGATCTGGTTTAAAATATAATCTTGGGTTCAATAATATTTTTAAGTTAAGTTTCCAGAGTAACATTATCTCTCGTCGACAGGTGAATTATTAAACTGGCTACTTTAATTTTTTTTAAATTTATTATTATTTTTTTAAATTTGTATACAGGGTTATTTGTAAAACATTAATAACCTCGCAGGACTCTATTCCTGCCTTGATTATGAGTCGAAAATGTTCAAGTTATTATGACCTAGTATCAATAGTTAAGGAGATACGCGACATCAAAGTTTGCATTGTTTTTCAATATTTCTAACTTATTTTTTGTAAAACGTTGGACTATCATTACAGTAACTCATATCGATTACGAAAAAATTATTTGTTTCAATACACGTTAAATAAAATTATGAAAACCCGGAAAAAATTCCAATTGGAATTCGAAGGTTTTTATATTTTTATTTGACTTGTGTTAAAGGGAATGCATTTTTAATATTCAATATGAGTTACTATGATGATAGTTCAACGTTTTACAAAAAATAATTCAGAAATATTGAAAAAAAAATGCTAACTCTGATGTCGCATATCTCCTTAACTATTGATATTAGGTCATAATAGCTTTAACATTTTCGACTCATAATCAAGGGAGGAATATAGTCCTGCGAGGTTATTAATGTTTTCCAAATAACCCTGTACATAAATCTATTTATACATATAAATCAGAATTTTTACATTGATTAGGTACTGACAAAATAAGCTAAAATAAAGTTAAGCGTAAGAGTGGCTGTGTCGGGAATATTGAGAGTTGATAAGAAGAGTTAATGAAAGTAATATTAAAACCATCATTAAAATATTATTAAACTCACGTAGAGGTACTTAACAAATTCCATGTTTTTCACCTAATTTGATTATCATGAATAATCTCTGCAGTGTTAACGCCAAATCCATCAATAATACTCTCGATCTTGAATGCCTCTCTCGTCTTCTTCTGTTCCCGCGGCAACACACAGTTCACCAGCTTCCACTCTGTTCGCGCACACGCACATATAACATATCGAGATAGGTACATTACAATTGTTTTTAATTCTAATTTCATATCGAGTAAGTTTTTACGAAACAGGACGCCAAGAATGCTAATTTGTGAAAAAATTTTGACGTTGTAATGATAAAAGATTGGTGTTTTGTTTCTACGATGCATTATAAACATTAAGTGACATTCTTGCATGCACTTATAGAGCATCATGAAGTGCCGGTCCCTGTCAGCCAAACCTCCGTTCGCCTATCAAATGTGGATAGACGGCACTGGACTTGGAATCCTAACCACATTCGGATTTGGTGAGTCCATCCAGTATATTGTTAATATGATATATTTGCTTCCCAACGGTTTCATCAGTGGCTTAATTCCTTTAATGTAGCTTTTGGGGTCCACACTTAATAGGGGTCCAAAAGCTCATAATTCAGTAGCGATAGTCTTCTCAGCTTTTTTTAAAAACCATCTCAGTTACAATCGGAATAAGATCCACTAGGAGTTAACATATGTCCTGTTTTCTAAAACAAAAGTTCTTATTCTTCTAGTTTTCTTCTATCCTTTCCATCCAGCGGGTTTGATAATCTACCTTTCTCAAAATACTATACCATTGTATATGAGGGGGCCATTGCTAAGGGGACCAAAACCTCTGGTAACTCTATCCTATGTAGTTTCATGAAATTGGTGCAAAATTTTACAGAAATAGAGGATAGAGGAATAAAAGGAGTCCATTGACGTATTTATAACTTTTAAACGAATTTGGGGAAGGTTCGTAGTTCGATGAAATGAAAGAGCGATTGGCTGTTAATGTATTTTTTCCCTCGGGAGCAAGTGAAAATGTACAAGTAAGAAATATGTAAATGATAATATGATGCGCGGAGGTCTGCTTGATGTCTTGGCAGTCACTCGACCAGTGTAGCTTCGCCCGTGTCCATAGCTCGACCTTTTTGTTCTCCTATGTTGACGTCGCCAAGATTTTATGGAGTTAACTCTTAAAAGACTGTGTTAAAAAAAAACTTTGGGGACGGTGGAGTAACACAGCGTTACCTGATTAAAAATCGGCATAGTTTTTAATATGTGATAAAACATACGTATATACAATACAGATAAGACTTTTTAAAGGTCCCTTTATATAATTATGTAAGGTAAATATACATATTTGCATTATTTTAGTAAATTATTATAAAATCATGGCAAATCGAATTTGCGTACGCTTACGCCGACGTTTCAATAGCAACTGAATACAATGACGCGGTCGCCTGCTCGCTTCAGTCGCATGCACTCCGTCTTTGTCTAGCACGTGTTACCCGACTCTATCGTACTCTTTCTATATTGTTTTTTCTTTCGCCGAAACCCAAGCAACCGCCATCTCTGTCCTACATGAAATGTATGGTATTGTCGTGCTCTTTCTTGCTCGATTTAACTGCGATGCACAATATACTGCTCTCTCTTGCACACTGGCCGAAAATACGAGAGTAGTGAATAAATATTTTTTAATTAAAAAATCCGTACATTCCTAACAGTTTAATTTAGTAATTTTGGTGTGAAAATGTCTATTCGATGATTACAAAAAATGTGACGTTTTAGTTTTCGTAAATAAGGTAGATATTTCATATTTTGTATGACAGGTAGACCTACGTTACATCACCGACACACAGGAGTTAATGTAAACAAATCGCTTGGTTGATAGATACATGGCACAGGGTTGGACAGGTACCGCTACATGAATAATGCAATTCGATAGTCGTATGCATACTCTGTATGGAATAGAATCGTGAACACTCGCTAAAATAATGCAAAAGTGACTTGAAACAATCGACAAACCACTACAAAAGAAACTGTAATGTTTTGATTCGAATGCGGAAGACTGAGGAAAATCTCAAATCCCCCAATAAAAACCCGAATATCGCAATGTATTGACCGCATCACGATTTATTCGGCAAAATATCAGATCTTTCATCTCATTATTAGAGGCAAAATGGGAAAGGTAAACCAGGTAGACTCAATCTATACATATTTCGCTAAAGGATTTGACAAAATATCACATCTTATATTGATGGATAAACTCCAAAGATTGGGCATTTATAGTAAATTATTTCGCTAAAGGATTTGACAAAGTATCACATCTTATATTGATGGAAAAACTCCAAAGATTGGGCATTTATAGTAAATTATTTCGCTAAAGGATTTGACAAAGTATCACATCTTATATTGATGGAAAAACTCCAAAGAGTGGGCATTCATGGTAAATTATTACAATGGTTAGGTTAGGTTAGGTTAGGTTAGGTTCATCTGATAATGAACTCTTCAATATCAGAAGAATTCATTGCTGTGAGTGGAGTCCCGCAGGGTTCACAACTTCGACCAATCCTGTTCATCCTTTTTATAAATGACATTGCTGACATTTTCGATGATGTACAATTTCTGATATTTGCCGATGACTTGAAAATATTTAGATCAGTGAAAAGTATGTCCGATTGTATGATACTACAAACTAATTTGGATTCCCTGTTCAAATGGTGTACCAACAATCAACTTTACCTAAAAATCTCCAGGTGCCAATCTATTATTTTTATAAAAAAAGATTCCTATTAAATTCACCTACAAAATTAATGATGTACCTAAACCTTCTATCTGTTGAGGAGATAAGTGATGTGGGAGTAATTTTTGACTCTAAATTATCATTCATTCCCCACATTGACTTGATAACTAATAAAAGTCTCAAAATGTTGGGATTTGTTTTAAGAACTGCACAAAACTTTACAGACCTGCGCACTTATAAAGTCCTCTACACTTCTCTTGTCAGACCTCAGGTTGAATTTAACTCGATCATTTGGTCGCCTCACTATGTTAATCATTCAACGGCAGCTGAACGAATCCATAAAAAAATTCTTAAGATTTATTAATTACTAATTAAATATACGCTTGGAAGATATCAATTATGAATATCTCCTTAGTTATTTACAACTATTAAACTTGTCTGTGAGACGTACTGTGACAGATCTAATATTTCTTTATAGGATCATAAATAGCATGATTGATTGCCCCCGATTGTTAGTCTGATCGACTTGTATGCCCCATCGAGGTCATCAAGGCACAGTGCATTATTCTATTATAGTGGAAGTGTCAGAACTAATGCATTAGCAAACTCTGTAATTCCCAGATTACATTCATTAGGGAATGAATATGCAGAGGCGGCTGACATTTTTGCTGATAATATAACTGTGTATAGGACAAAGCTGATACAATTCTTTAAATCTCAACGAAATGGAAACGGTCAAAAAATTTTTTTGGATTGTTATTTTACCTTTTAACTATTATTATTTGTACCTTTAATTGTGTTATTATTTTATCTGTCTTATGTTATTTTTTAAAATTTATATTCTGTATATTTGTAAAAGCCCATAAGGGCGTTAAATAAATAAAAAATAAAAATAAAATTGCTAGCAGAAGGTGCCCCAGAAGACTGCAAACGTCCAGAGTGAAGTATTTTGAGTTTCTGCAAATAAAATAATGACCGCCATCGTGATCGCTATCCTTAGTTAGAAATAAATAAAACCAGTATAACTTACACGCATCAAAAAGTATAAGGTATATATAATACGTCGTTTTGCATTGAGGTGGCACGAAGTAATAGAGAGAACAAGCGTATCCGGAATTCTATGGACGCTCACCTTTGAGGACGAGGTTGATCTGAAGCCAGACGAAGATAACTGCTTTATTAAGCAGTTAAATCAAACACTGAAATATAAACTTTTATGGTGTAGATATTTGAAAAAGAGATCTGGAGCGTATTAACTTTGAAAATTTTTTAAAATCGCTCGCCATAACGAAATTTACTAAACTGTAGTTCTATGCGATAAAAAAAGAAAACAAGTCATTTGATTAGGCCAATAATCGTCTAGGAAGGGAAATTTTGTGAAGTATTTGAATGTTGTGGTATTCCAAAATTCTTGTTATTCGCAATCTCTCAACTAGACCAACAAAATGTATGAGACAATAAGTCGTTATTAGTGCTTATTAGCTTTCCTGGACGTGCATCCAGGAAAGCTGTATCACCTTCGAAAGAATAAAAATGCATTCAGGGTACAGAAATACTTCCAAATCTATTTATTAGTGTGACGACATATAAATATATTAGTTCGGTGCTTTTCTGTAAGAGCCTTTGAATATTCTCCTCCAACTATACATACACGTCTTCAAGTTTGTGTTTACTGGGGTATTATGCCGTGTTGTTACGACCTTTCGGGCCGACGTTTCGGATCCCATTGCAGGGTCCATCATCAGGGCTGATGTGTTGTCTTGAATGTTGGTGTTGTGGTTAAGTATCGGCTTGCAATACCGTGCCGAAGTCATGATATGTTGTATTGTGTTGTGTGTATGATTCAACTGTTGTCTGATCACTACCTCTGCGGAGTCTGCGACGAGAATGATTTTGAAGCGCCGGATACCAAGATGTTTTTAATTTGAGACCATCATCTCTATTAATATTTATCGGGTGCTTGTAGATTTCTAGTGCTTCCTTGATAAGACGCGTTACATACACGTTCCAGATTCACTTTGGAAGAATCACCGAAAAATCATATCCCCCTCCTTCTGCAGCGCCACACTGCGCTCTTACCAGCCCGCTCTCCAGCGTCAGGCAGTGCAGCTGCTGCAGGACCTAGATCAGTTCCGTGGGATGGGGGTCATGGACTATGAGTGTGTCGTCGGCAGATATGTGGCTGACTATTCCTCAGGTAGTGCAATGTACTTATAATTTTAATAATAATTAAGGGGGGGGGTAAGGTTGATTCGTACAAAAAAAGGCATGTTTTTGTGAATTTTTTGTGACGACATAGTTAAAATCTCTTTATTAAAACCAATGGTACATTAAAGTATAACATTTGAAGAATATGGTGTAATATTTTCAAGAAGAAATATCAAAAAATACGGCAATGGCAGCAATTATTCGGACGTGTCTCGGAAAAAAGTAGAATTGCGGTGTCCATCATAACTTGGTGCTAGATCATCTGAAATCAAAAAATCAATTTCAATTTTTCAATTTTTTGGAACACTTTGAAGGGAAAAACGCGATTTTTTGCGAAAAATATCGACTAATTTATTATTAAAAAATAAAAATTAATAATATATTTGAAAAAAAGTCTCCAGCGTTACCTAGTAAATATAGTGTTCAAAATTTAGTAGATTTAGTAAATTTAGTAAATTCAGTAGTTTTGAAGTTATGATGGACACCGACATTGAAAACGTGAGATGTGGGGAAGACGCTTTAAAGTTTTGCACACTGTAAAATTCAAAATAAAACTCAACACTTATTTTATACTTACACATAATCGTCGATGCCATGTTCACACAGCAAAGAGCTTTCATCATCAGTATCTTTTTGTCCTTGTCTACGCAAAACTCTTCCAATACAATAGCACGTCCGGTAGTCCTCAGGTGAGCGCGTCTCTTAGCTGCCCGAGCAGGTATAGAAAATCAGTCTGAGTATCGCTCAAATGTTCATAATTTCGTCAATTTTGCTCCGATTGACTTGAAATTTTGACACAATATTCTTGCGATGTTATTCATTCCTTTAAAAAATTAAAAATAAAATGCGAAAAAAAAAGTTAAAAACCTTACCCCCCCCTTAACACACATATGTATCTGTAGTCAGGCGTAGACCTCTTTCAATTTAAGAAAGACAATCGAATCAGAATGTGTGGTATTGGTGTTTTTAAATGGAAAGAGGTCTACGCAGTACGTATTTTGAAAATGAAATAATGACGAAGACCCGGAGGAACAGAGACCACACATATTTAGAGGATTTATTGTAGTTTTTATTGAACGAATCTCTAATGTAAGTACTTTTTTGCTCTTGTAACATAATTATTTGATTCCTGTCTTCACTGTATAGCCAAGCCGATTTAGAAAACTATTTTGGTTTCAATTATGGAGGCAGACTTTCATCAATCCAGCTGTCCTTCAGATATAACCTGCACACAAACAATCTTCTGAATATCAATCGTGTTATGGGCAGCTTATCTATACCTTTAAAACTCAATGTCTGTCCGTCTGTCCGTCTGTCCGTCTGTCTGTTCTCTATACAAATCCACACCGTTTGTCCGAATTGATTTAAATTTTGCACACTTATGCTTTGGGACCCGGCGGGTAACATATACAAAAATTTTCCCCTGTTCTCTTACCCCTTCCCCCCCCCCCCTAACCTATTTTCGATGCGAATCTGAACCGTTTGACCGATCGGACTCAAAATTTGGAAATTTATTTTTTAGGACTCGGCGGGTAACATAGGCAACATTTCCCCCCTATTATCTTACCCCTTTCCCTCCCCATGACCTATTTTCGATGCGAATCAGAACCGTTCGACCGATTGGAATCAAAATTTGGAAACTTATTTTTTAGGACTCGACGGGTAACATAGGCAACATTTCCCCCCTATTATCTTACCCCTTCCCCTCCCCCTGACATATTATCGATGTAAATCTCAACCGTTTGACCGATCGGACTCAAAATTTGGAAACTTATTCTTAAGGACTCGGCGGGTAAAACATGCGACATTTCCCTCCTATTATTTTAACCCTTCCCCTCCCCTAATATTTTTTCGATGCAAATCTGTGCCGTTTGCCCAATTGGACTCAACATTTGTAAACTTATTCTGAAGGTCTCGGCGGGTATAATGTGCGACATTTCCCCCTATTCTTTTAACCCTTCCCCTACCCTGATATATTTTTGATGCAGATCTGTACCGTTTGACCGATCGGACACAAAATTAGGAAACTTATTCCTTAGGACCCGGCGGGTAACAAAAGTGTCATTTTTTCCCTCCCCTTTTTCCTTTTACCCGCCCTCTGATATATTTTAGATGCAAATCTGTACCGTTCGACCAATCGTACTCAAAATTTGCAAAATTATTCTTTAGGACTCGGCGTTTAACATTGATGACATATCCCCCCTATTCTTCTACCCTTTCCCCTCCCCCTGACATATTTTCGATGCAAATGTTTACCGTTCGAATCGAACCTTCGTTTACCCTCATAAATTTATTTTAAACTTAATCTTCAACCCGTGCAACGCCGGGTATGAACAGCTAGTATATAATATATTTATTGAATTTGTAGAAACGCTGTTTGGTTATGAAACGAACTACAGAGAAGGCAAGGATGATGCTACGATACATGGACCAGATCTGTAAGTTTATTTTTAAAAATTTAATTAATGGCATGCCAACCAATAAATTGGGTGTTAGTCCCAGCCACTTAGCACGTGGACTTCATCATCAAACCTGGATCTCATCATCCAGGGAGTTTTCTCTACATCTCTTGATCTCCACAGATCTAACGGAGCTCACCGTCAAGTTACCTTGACGGTAGGCTTCGGACCCTTTTGCGTGAGCTTTTCGCAGCAGTAGCTCATCGACAAGGTGCCCTGAGGATGAGCAGTGAGATCTTTTTGAAACGTCGGCAGACGACTGGTCCTGACGACCAGAATTTGATGCGGGTTACCCCAAAGTAGTTAGAACTAACATATCCTGTACCCGTGAAAGCCTTCGATTTATCATATATATATATATATATATATATATACGACGCCGTTAATGTGTTCTAGAAGTGTCTAGAAGTGTCTAGAAGCCGAGCAAAACCCATTAACGGCGTCGCTGGAGAAACCCCCTCCTCCACAAACACCTGACGCAGAATTTTTCAAACTTTCACTTGACGGTGAGCTCCGGACCCAAACGGTTGTAGGCTTTTTGGAGAAGCAGCTCATCGACAATGCGCCCTGAAGATGAACAGTGAGATCTGTTCGAAACGTCGGCAGACGACTGGTCCTGACGACCAGAATTTGACGCGGGTTACCCCCAAAGTAGTTAGAACTAACATATATATATATATATAGATATATATATATATTCTATAATGTTAGATAGGTATTATATATATAATATATAGATATAATATTATAGATATATATATATATATATATAAACAAACAAATACACAAATACACGCGTAAAATATGTCCACACATATTTAGAAATGTAAAACATGGATGATTCTCCGATTCCGATTATGACAGCACATCATTATAGGGAACACGGCAATGGGTATTCCTCCACCCAAATAACCACCAAGTACAGCACTTCCCATGAAACGACACAGCATATTATATATAATACAGATAAAATACGAAATCATTAGAGTGGTGCCGTGACCAGGAGCAATCATGAAGACTCCACAATTCGTAGAATTTAGAGTATATACAGGGTGTCTCATAGTTAGTAGCAAAAACTTTACAGGTGGATTTCGTCCTTGATAATGAGTCGAAAATGTTCAAGCAACCATGATCTAATCAATAATTGTGGTGAAGTTTTCATTTTTATTTTCAATATATCTGACTTATTTTTTGCAATTCAGTTATTTATGTTGATTTTGAAAAATTTATTTGCTTTAATACAAGACAAATAAAATTATAAAAACCTTGCAAAAATAGAAAATAGATTTTTTTTTGTTTGCTTGATTTGAGTCGTCGAACGAATTTTTCATAATTGAATGTGGAGTAGATACAAAAATTTATAAACCAATTTATATGGTTATTATACCAATTAAATTCCACGTCTTTGTGTATAAAGAGATTCGAAATATGAAATACAATAAGGGAATTAGAGGTGAAAAATTAAAGGGGGATCAAGTGTCCCCAGTCTCCTTTACATATCTACAATGAAATACAAATGTATTACATTAATGTCGCAATCCAGAGATTTATATAACTTCAGAAATTAGTATTTATAACATTAGTATATTTATTATTTATAGATATATAACTCTCGATATTTGTAGTTCACCGTGCACACATCGAGTCTCAAAGGTACGCCGTATCTAGTCTCGTACTCTTATTGTAAGTCATATGTCAAACGTCACTTCATTGATTGTGAATATTCCATTCATAAAATTGGTGAATTTGAATCTCCACTGCAACAGACAAAACAGAATAAATGCTCGCATAATATTTAATGTGTTTTGTTTGTATAACTTTTCATAGTAATAAGAAATAGGTGTTCTTTATAGGTGATTTTGGTGAACGCAAACAGAACGCCATGTACACGGGTTGATCCTACCAATCGCAAGCTAATCTCCGATCATCTGAGCAAGCAAAAGCATATCTCTAGGACAAAATCTCAACACGCGTTAACATCTTTAATTGAAGAAAGAAATTTTATCACTGTTTCATTGTTTCATTGTATTGGTGTTTATACCCGCAAACACCAACACAATGAAATAATGTGCGTCGTACGCACATCAATTTCATTGTCTTTCTTAAATGGAAAGATGTATACTAGGCACCGAGAGTCATCCTAACTAGATCTCTAAGGCTTTTTTCATCCCTTTTCATTTGATGGAAAGGGCCGTAAGGGTGAGAAAACTTAAAATGTTAACATTGATATGTGCCTAATAATAAATTGTGATTATTTATCAGCATAACTTCTGCGATCTACAAACGGATGACGCAGTTTTGGTTCAACCCAGACTTCACGTACAGGTTCACTGCAGCGAGCAAAAAACAAAAAAAAGCCACCAAAATGGGAATAGAGCTCTGCTCGCGGATTTACGACTTCAAGAAGAAAACCTTTGTTAGCACGAAAGGTGAGTGAACTTCAACAAATCCCTTGCGACACTGGCCGCAAGAATCGCTTGTATGAAAAAAAGAATATTTCCATTTTTTATATAATATTTTGTCACTGTTTTGACAGCATTCTTATTATTAAATGCTTTTTCTTCCAAAACTTATAAATGGAGGTTTAAAAATTTTGTAACAGCCGCTCGTTTTGAAAGAGAAAACAATTATTGCAAAAAAATAAAATGGTTTGTATTCAGTTTCTGTGTCAAGAAAAACAAGAAAAAAAAATAATATGAAATATTTAGGACACTGAGGTGTAGTACTAGCTTTTTTAAAAGCAGACAAACTCATAGAATGTATTATATCCTTCAAACTATACCTATTAGGGCTACAACACATCCTTGACAAGGGTAATAGAATTTTAAGTTTGAGTACATATACGAATTCAATTATATACTTAGATATATGTTAATTTATTAGAGTTATTGACTTCTCAACAAACTATATTTAACTATTAATATTGTAAATTTTTTTTTCGCAAACGCCTTTTTAGATAAGATTACAAGGGTAATAGAATTTTAAGTTTGAGTACATATATGAATTCAATTATATACTTAGATATATGTATATTTATTAGAGTTATTGACTTCTCAACTGTATTTAACTATTAATATTAGGTCCATACATATGAAATTGGCGTTTTGCCGTACTGTCAAATTTGATCTCAAATATCTTCTCTTTGGTTAGGAATTCCAAATCCAAATTTATACAGTTATTTACTCATGTATTTGTGTTTTGAAAATTATAATTCATTTGTTTTTTTCTCAATTGTTTTTTTCTTTGCGTCACTCAGTTTACAAAATGAAAAACTTGAAATATCGCGTTATTTACGAGTACGAGTTCCACCGTGGCACCAGTGCTGCAGAAACGGCTCGAAGGATTAATGATGTGTATGGCGACGGTGCCGCAAAAGAAAACACAGTGCGTTTTTGGTTCCAACGTTTTCGTTCTGGAAATTTCGACCTGCAGAACAAGCCCCGTTGACGGCCGGAGACCAAAGTTGATAATGAAGAATTGAAGGCTATTGTGGAAGCGGATCCATCGCAAACCACATCCGAGTTAGCTGCAGGCTGCGGTGTTAGTGATAAAACTATTTTAATCCACTTGAAGCAAATTGGTAAGGTGAAAAAGCTTGAAAGGTGGTACCTCACGAATTGAGTGAAGCAAATCAACAAACGCGCGTTGACTGTTGCGTTGCATTACTCAACCGGCACAATAATGAAGGGATTTTAAATCAAATCATTACCTGTGATGAAAAGTGGATCCTGTACGATAATCGGAAGCGCTCATCGCAATGGCTGAACCCTCCCGAACCAGCCAAACCATGCCCCAAGCGAAAATTGACTCCAAAAAAGATACTTGTGAGCGTTTGGTGGACTAGTGCTGGTGTCGTTCACTACAGCTTTCTTAAATCTGGCCAGACGATTAAGGCAGATGTCTATTGTCAGCAACTGCAAACCCTGATGGAAAAGCTAGCTGCTAAACAACCGAGGCTGGTTAATCGCTCTAGGCCACTGCTGCTTCATGATAACGCTAGACCACACACTGCACAACAGACGGCTACCAAATTAGAGGAGCTTCAATTGGAATGTCTAAGACATCCACCGTACTCTCCGGACCTTGCCCCAACAGATTACCATTTTTTTCGAAATTGGATAACTTCTTGCAAAGGAAAAAATTCAACTCCGATGGGGCAGTCCAAACCGCCTTCAAAGATTTTATTGATTCCCGTCCGAATGGTTTTTTTAGTAAAGGAATCGATGAACTACCTATGAGATGGCAAAAGTGCATAGATAGCAACGGTACATACTTTGATTAAATAAATATATTATAATTAAAAAAATCGGCTTTATGTTCCTCCCATACTAAACCTCAATTTCATATGTAAAGACCTAATATTATAAAAAAAAAGATTTACTACCATTAATTTAAATTTATAACAGGTGGAGGGCGTGGTATCATTTTGCGGATGATCCTATAGATTAAAATTGAAAATTTTGAAATGGATCGCATGCAATTAAATTTAAAAAAGATGATATTTATATTATAGGGAAGGGGTAGGGTAATTATGGGGATAGAGTGAGGTAAGTATGGGGAGCGGGGATGGTGTAAATTTTTTCACACTGTCATAAAGAGTAACTTGGCTTTGATTATATGGATGCACAATTATTTCAAGGGGAGAGAATGGTGTTGATAGGGTAAGGGTAATTTTTTTTCGCAAAGTTAAAAAATAGTAACTATGTAAATATTTGGAAAAACTTTAGATTTGTGATACAGGGGGAGAGGAAATGGCGCCTATATTACCCGGAGAATCCTTAATAATGAGTGTGCATATCATCAATCTGGGTTAGATCTGTAAAACGGTGTAGATTTGTATAGAGAATAGACACAGACGTTGAGTTTTATACGATTAAATTAATAAATACTAATACACACCTAATAACTAACTGTTTTACGAAGGGGTATGCAGAGAGGGTAGAATGCCAAACTCGTGATATAAAGAATGTTCTTGGGTTTTCACGTCCACTCAGAATCTTCTGGTTTAGGTCTTCTGAGGTATCATGCCTAATTTTCATAAAATTGCGAAGACACATCCACACGGAGAAGGTTGAGAGAATTTTCCAAAGAACTGAAGCTGCCCTTTTGAAAGAACAAGTGAGCTACACGCGCCTGGAATTGGATAAAATAAGAAGAATTCTCTTTGACCTGCACCTGAGCCTGAGTGGTACATTTAAGTACGAAGTGGACAAAATGACGTCAATGCAAGCGTGGCAAAACAAACAATTTGTGGAGACCCGGTGAAAACGGAAATTTGAATCACTCAGCCGGCACAAGAAACGCTCAACAAAGGAGCTGGACCCAAACCAGAAGATTCTTAGTGGCCGTGAAAACCTAAGAACGTGTTTCATCTATTGTCTGATCACTATCTCTGCGGGAACTGCGACGAGATTGACTTTGAAGCGCCGGATACCATGATGTTTTTAATTTGAGACCATCATTTCTATTTATATTTATCGGGTGCTTGTAGATTTCGAGTGCTTCCTTCATAAGACACGTATGGTAACTCTTAGGCTTTCCAAGGATTTTTGGTTCGAATGCAAAATGATGGCCGGTATCTAGAAAATGCTCAGCCAGTGCTGATTTTCCTAAATGACCGAGTTTGCACGCCCGTTTGTGCTCGTCAACCCTTTTGGAAATTGTACGCGCCGTTTGTCCTACATATTCTTTATCGCAACCTTGACAGTCAAGTAGGTATATACACTCCGTCTGTTACTAAGCGATCTCTATCCTATCTATTGCCACGTAACATATAAACACAGAAACACGAAGCTTCCGACGAGGTATTGCTAGCCAATAATTAACACAACACTGACAACGTTCTCACCCTGCTTTCGACACGATATTGCAAGCCAATACTTAACCACAACACTAACACTCATCAGCCCTGATGATGGGCCATGCAATGGGATCCGAAACATTGGCCAAAAAGGTCATAATAACAGGGAATAATACCCCAGATGTTAATGATATTTCTTAATGATAATGATATTTCTTAATGATAATGATACTTCTTATCTCTTTACATGCTTATATTTAACTCTCTTTGCCCATTTGTTGTGGTGAAATTTGTAATTGATTTTAACCAACTTCTCTACCAGCTAGAGCTATGATACTTTCAACATTTACGTAAAGTGGATGACTATACATTAATAAATCATTTTCGACATGATTTGGTCATTATTTCTATTCAAATCACTCACATAAAATTTATAATCACATCACTCACAAACAAGAGCCGCAGAAACAGCTCAAGAACAAGAAAGTTTGTTTCAAACTTTAAAACAATATGTTTCATATTTGGATACTGTACGGGTGATGTTAAAAAATCAATTATGCAAAAAAGCATGCCTTCAAAATATTTTTCGATTTACTTGTATTTTCATTTAAATAACAAAAACAACATTATTTGATATTACAGATTCAGTTAAGAAAATCCCCACCATTATGGATTCCCTCTTGGAAGCAGAATGCCAGGGACAACTGACCAGAGCCGAAGTCATTGGAGAGATGATGAATTTATGGGGCGCCGTAAGTTTTTTTTTAAATTTGAGTTGCACCGAGCAATGCATAAAATATTCCTTATATCATTGATTATAAAATAAATTAATCCATATACAGGGTGTCCCGTATCTCGACGTCAAGCCGAAATCGGGTGATAGGCCAAGTCATAATATATATCAGAAAAATATTTAAAAAAAATCTAAGTCATTTGTTTTAAAAATTATAAGCATTTAAAAAAAATCAAAAAAATCTAAACTTGTGACGGTCTTTTCACTCCTGTTGCTACAAATATTTATTTTTCTTTATTTTTTTATTATTATGTAATCCTGAACAATGCTTCTGTAAACTTTTGTCCAAAATTCAAAGCCTACTACTCCAGCTTGGAAGAAAATGTCACTTTTTGACTTAACCAAGGATTCAAAATCAATACTATACAAAATCAAAATCAACACACACAAATACGAAAAGATGCGCAGTAAACGAAGGATCGTAACACACTGATCTGTATTTTATGTGCAATAGCGAATAACTGGTGTCACTATCTGTCTCGCTAACACTTCGTGAAATGACTCCTCCGTCTTACTCAAACTGGACTAGAATCTTGAAGTTACGGCCTTAAGGGGGGATAAGGTTAATTCGTACAAAAAAAGGCATGTTTTTGTGAATTTTTTGTGACGACACAGTTAAAATCTCTTTATTAAAACCAATGGTACATTAAAGTATAACATTTGAAGAATACGGTGTAAAATTTTCAAGAAGAAATATCAAAAAATACGGCAATGGCAGCAATTATTCGGACGTGTCTCGGAAGAAAGTAGAATTGCGGTGCCCATCATAATTTGGTGCTAGATCATCTGAAATCAAAAAATCAAAGTTCATTCATTAGATAATAGATTTTCCCAGGTAACACTGGGAGGGTTTTTTGAAATTTAAATTTTTCAATTTTTTGGAACACTTGGAAAATCGCGATTTTTTGCGAAAAATATCGACTAATTTATTATTAAAAAATAAAAATTAATAATATATTTGAAAAAAAGTCTCCAACGTTACCTAGTAAATTATGTACAGAAATAGTGTTCAAAATTTAGTAGATTTAGTAAATTTAGTAAATTCAGTAGTTTTGAAGTTATGATGGACACCGACATTGAAAACGTGAGATGTGGGGAAAACGCTTTAAAGTTTTGCATGCTGTAAAATTCAAAATAAAACTCAACACTTATTTTATACTTACACATAATCGTCGATGCCATGTTCACACAGCAAAGAGCTTTCATCATCAGCATATTTTTGTCCTTGTCTACGCAAAACTCTTCCAATACAATAGCACGTCGGTAGTCCTCAGGTGAGCGCGTCTCTTAGGTGCCCGAGCAGGTATAGAAAATCAGTCTGAGTATCGCTCAAATGTTCATAATTTCGTCAATTTTGCTCCGATTGACTTGAAATTTTGACACAATATTCTTGCGATGTTATACATTCATTTAAAAAATTAATAATAAGATGCAAAAAAAAGTAAAAACCTTACTAAAGAAAGGCTTGTGTACATTAGAATTATTTTTAAGTAAATAAGAAAAAAATATTCAAAACTAGGTTTCATTACAAAAAAAAATATATATATATTGTCCACAATTTAAGAAATAATCTAGCAAGTGTTATACCGTTTTAGAATCCTTATTAAATGCGCCAATTTTTGAAGTTACTTGCCAACCTCGTGTAGTACATTTTTTTTCCAGTACAGTCAGTTAAAACTGGGCAAAGTATTGATTTAGAATACTTGGTTTGGTTAAAAAGTGACATTTTCTTCCGAGATAGAGAATTCGGCTTTGAATTTTGGAAAAAAGTTTACAGAAGCATTATGCAGAATTACATAATAATAAAAAAAATGTAGAAAAATAAAGATTTGTAGCAACAGGAGTGAAAAGACCGTCCACAGGGTGTAGATTTTTTTGATTTTTTTTAAATGCTTATAATTTTTAAAACAAATGACTTAGATTTTTTAAAATATTTTTCTGAAAACTATTATGACTTGGCCTGTTTATTATTTATTATTAATTAATATTTCATAAACGGTCATTTCTAAGGAAGTGATCTATCAATTATTTATCTGCACTAGACGCCATTCTTCTCATTTCTTCTAGAAGCTTTCCGTTCGCCTCGCCGGGCCATGGAGAATCTGCGAAAAGCTGCGGTCACCTTATTGGTTGATATACCAAAATGGCGTTCGACTTGAGCACTTCAAAGCCACTTGTAGGGTCCGTTCACCTTATGAAAGCCACTTGCATTAGTGTAAGTGTTACCCTCTGTAACACGTAAATTGTGTAGTGGTATTCCTTTTTTAAAGATACGGTGACCACAGACTTAAAATCAATTTAATATAAATTTAGATTTAGATGAGAATTCGGAGTCCGATACAAACGACAATAGTTTATCTTATTGATTAAAATTAATTATAAGATTTTAAAACCATTTAACTACAATTATACCTGCTTAAATATTATTTATTTTAAAGTAGCTATAACCCATCAAAAATGACGTGCTTTTGTTATATATTTAGATCGCCAGTTAATGCTGGGAGAACAGTGCTATAGACATACCACTATAACTTGGCGTGCGAGTGAGGGCGTCCCTGCCGCGTAACAGACAGTTAGGTCTGTTGTCAGTTGTAAATTGTAAAGTTGCTGACAACTTTATCTAAGTCATCACACCCTGAGGTGTAAATTTATTACACAATACATAATGTATAGAATGTTCGGTGACTGGTGTCGTATTACAGAAATTTGGACGGGCAGCACTAAAGAAACCATGCAGTAATGGCGGCCATTCTATCTGTCAAACTGTCAGACGGTAATATCAGTCCATTATTCGCTTTTTCAGCTTCGCAAAACTTTAATACTTCATTGGCAATTGTTCTTGCACCATCCCGGACTGTTTAGGATGTTTTGGACATACATAATAATTCAGTGTATATTGGTAATCAAGATGTCACAGCTCCCGACCAAATACAAAATTGAACTAAATGACAGGGTGAGGGGTTACCGCCGGGTGTGGGCGGGGGCGGGTTTTAGTTCAAAATTCGCCGCACGCCAAGTTACGTTGAGCAAGCAATATCTACGACTAGAGTAGCGTCTTGATAACGTCAGTGATGGACATTATTAAAAAGAGAATTATGCTCTTTATACCTCATTATTATATTATATCACATTATTATTTGAGCATTCTGGTAGCGTTGGTGACGGACATTGTTACGTAGAGAATTATATAACATGCAATATGTATGGTAATGGATTCACTTATTAGTTTTAATTCAGCAAAAGGAAACATAATTCAGCATACAATATTTCTATTAATAAAAATAACGCAAAATAAATAATTTAATTTACACACCTCACTATAAATTGAAAAAATTCAGATACCTTCATATTATTATTTAGGCATAAGTTTATAATAATTATAACAAATTTCTTAATAAAAGATGATTGTTATTTCAACATGTCTTGTTTAATTTTGTCAGTTTGCCCGTGATATATACTATACAACAACTAAAAGATATATTATTAGGTCCTTACATATGAAATTGGCGTTTAGCATGGGAGGAACATAAAGCCGATTTTTTTTTATTATAATATATTTATTTAATCAAAGTATGTACCATTGCTATCTATGCACTTTTGCCATCTCATAGGTAGTTCATCGATCCCTTTACTAAAAAAACCATTCGGACGGGAATCAATAAAATCTTTGAAGGCGGTTTGGACTGCCCCATCGGAGTTGAATTTTTTCCTTTGCAAGAAGTTATCCAAATTTCGAAAAAAATGGTAATCTGTTGGGGCAAGGTCCGGAGAGTACGGTGGATGTCTTAGACATTCCAATTGAAGCTCCTCTAATTTGGTAGCCGTCTGTTGTGCAGTGTGTGGTCTAGCGTTATCATGAAGCAGCAGTGGCCTAGAGCGATTAACCAGCCTCGGTTGTTTAGCAGCTAGCTTTTCCATCATGGTTTGCAGTTGCTGACAATAGACATCTGCCGTAATCGTCTGGCCAGATTTAAGAAAGCTGTAGTGAACGACACCAGCATTAGTCCACCAAACGCTCACAAGTAACTTTTTTGGAGTCAATTTTCGCTTGGGGCATGGTTTGGCTGGTTCGGCAGGGTTCAGCCATTGCGATGAGCGCTTCCGATTATCGTACAGGATCCACTTTTCATCACAGGTAATGATTCGATTTAAAATCTCTTCATTATTGTGCCGGTTGAGTAATGCAACGCAGCAGTCAACGCGCGTTTGTTGATTTGCTTCACTCAATTCGTGAGGTACCCACCTTTCAAGCTTTTTCACCTTACCAATTTGCTTCCAGTGGATTAAAACAGTTTTATCACTAAGGCCCGGTTGTTTCAAGTTCGATCAAAGTAAGCGGTCGATAAAAGCATAGATTTTTACGAAAACGGATCGTCTGATTGGTGGAGAACGTAAAATTTCATGTTTAAACGCTACGCTTACATTTGATCATTTGAACCACCGGGCCTAACACCGCAGCCTGTAGCTAACTCGGATGTGGTTTGCGATGGATCCGCTTCCACAATAGCCTTCAATTCTTCATTATCAACTTTGGTCTCCGTCCGTCCACGGGGCTTGTTCTGCAGGTCGAAATTTCCAGAACGAAAACGTTGGAACCAAAAACGCACTGTGTTTTCTTTTGCGGCACCGTCGCCATACACATCATTAATCCTTCGAGCCGTTTCTGCAGCACTGGTGCCACGGTGGAACTCGTACTCGTAAATAACGCGATATTTCAAGTTTTTCATTTTGTAAACTGAGTGACGCAAAGAAAAAACAATTGAGGAAAAAACAAATGACTTATAATTTTCAAAACACAAATACATGAGTAAATAGCTGTATAAATTTGGATTTGGAATTCCAAACCAAAGAGAAGATATTTGAGATCAAATTTGCCAGTACGGCAAAACGCCAATTTCATATGTAAGGACCTAATATAATCCCATTTAAGATATATTAAAATCCCATTTTTTATAGCTGTACTCAAGTGAAACTAATATAAAAGCATGTTTACAATATCTCATTCAAATATGTACATTCAAAAGTCTAAGATTAATAGTCCATTGATTTTGCTAAATGCGTACTATCCTAGTATAGTTTCTGAACCTTTATATTACCCGATGAGGTTGAAACTATACTCGAGTATCGCGCATAAATCGAGTATACTTTTATGACATATTTTTTTATTTTCCCTGTTGAAAGTATACTCCGCTAGTACCATATGGGTGCGCGCTGGTATAGTATACTTTCAATAAATGCAATGCAGACAGAGTCCACATGCAGTCGGTTGTCTAGGGTGTTTCTAGTAAACTGTGAATATATCGGAAGATTTGACATTACTGAACAATGTGAGTAGAAACTATAAAGGAGTGGGGTAATTTTGTATTTGATGTGATCTTTCCAAAACAATCTTGTTTGTCAAATGGAGTTTTTAAAATGTATACATGTTTTAAAACTTTATTTTTCCAAAATTTTTAATGGTAATTGAATCATAGTGTTAACTTAAAACATGTGCAAGGTCGAAAAGTACACTCAATCATGCTTATGACCGGGGATGACAAGGAATGCATTGTGCATTAACTTATGGCTTTGTGTGATATGCAAAATTTGGAGTCGTCATTTAAAAGGTCAATAGAATTTGAATATTAAATAGTCCTTTATTTTTGGAACAGCCTATTCAGCTCGGATAATCCTGTTGTATTTGAACGCTAATATTTTTAATATTTTATTTAGGGTGTGGACACTGTGAGCAAGAATATCTTGTTAACAATTCTGATGCTTGCCATGCACAAGGAGTGTCAGGAAAAGGCCTTTCAAGAGATCAGAGAATTCTACAAGGACAACAGGGACGCCCCGGTGGAGAAGGACCACTTGCAGCACTTCCCGTACCTGGACATGTGCATTAAGGAAGTTCTGAGGATTTTTCCTGCCACAACTATTAACTTAAGATATGTTACAGAGGAATTTGTTATGAAAAATGGTAAGTTCTGTTTTATTCTTAATCTAAGTCAGGTGACGGCTTTTTAAAACTGTAAGCCGCAATTTCAGGGAGACCCGCTTTCCAGAGGACTCATGAATCATTGAAAAGAGAGAAGGAATAACAGGATAAGAGAAAAGAAAGTAATTAAATAAGAAGGCTTGGAAATAGTTTCATTGGGTTGATGCATATGTTTGTAGTGTTTTAGTTTTCAATTTGGAAATATTTTTTTTGTCTTAATATAAGTCCTTGGATAGTACATATATGATTGTATAATTTTATTGAATTTATCAAGAATTTTTAATTTGTTGAAAGTTTGCTTTAGTTATTGGAGTGATAAGAATAAAAAAATGGACATTCAGACATGAATCAAATAGGTACCATAATAAATTGCTTCTAATGAATGGAACCACCACTTCTGAGGACTTTTGCTGAGAGCTCCATCACCATGAGGTGGTAATTCAATAAAAATGATCAGAACCACCATCAAGTGATTTTTCAGCATGATTATGCCCGTACGTACACTACTAGCATTACAAAAGTGGCTAATCAAGAGTTTAGTTGGGAGGTTACTCCAAACCCGCCCTACTCGCCTGATTTTGCTCCATCAGATTTTTAATTTTTCGGTCTCTACCAGACAATCTTCTAGGAATATTCTTTGATGACAACTCTTCTCTTCGGGTATTGAAGACTTTGTGTATGTTGTTATTGCCAGATCGGAAGCTTTAGGCTCTAGGTTTGTAATTATTGATATTGTAAAATGGTCTCTTTGCCACATTATTTTGTGTTATAATTATTATCTCAATAGAAGGGTCCCCAAAAATGTCCAGTGAGATATCTACACAGTACATTTGCACCTGCCCTTGTCATTACCGTGGTTATGTTTAACAATTACTACAATGATGTTAACTAATTTCAGGAGCTTCAGATGTGGTCATTCCACCGAAGACCAACATAGCCTTGATGATGATGTTGACCCACCTGGATCCCGACACATGGCCCGACCCAGAAGTCTACATTCCCGAGAGGTTCAGTCCGGAGGAGGTGGCTCGGAGACATCCTTTTGCCTTCTATCCCTTCAGTGTAGGACTCAGGAACTGCATAGGTTGGTTGAATGAAAAAAAACATGATGCAGAATTTGTATTTTCTCAAAAATAATCCAGGTAATAGAGGAAACATATTTATATCATTAGGTATGTAGTGGTGAAAAACAATCCAGGTATTACCAGAATATCTTCAAGCAAAAAACTTCGGAATAATCCAATAATATGGTCCCGCTGTTCATACAATGAAAATAAGTATTTCACTATATAATTTAACATCCTGTTAATTTAATTTAACTAAAATAATCGTAATCTAAATTAAACAAACCAAACCTAATAACCTAACCAAACCAAACCTAATAACCTAACCTAACCTCATATATTGCCTATGAAATGTCAAAATATGCAGTGCATATTTCGGAACTTTAAAGTGTAATATCTTATTTAATACTTACTATTTAAATGTAAATTATCTTTCATTTTGTTATTAGCACATTCAATAATATAGTGAAATACTCATTTTCGTTGTATACGCAATGGGACCATTATCTTGGATTTAGCCAAAACATCAGTTTATTATGTATTTCACAAAAATATTGTCAGGAATGGTTAGACAGATTATTGAATATTATGATCTGTCACGTACTAAGTAAAATACATATCATTAATGCGCTATACATAAACGTCGACACTTGTGTCGTATATCTTTCTTAACAGTCTTTCCTCATTCATTCACTCAGTATACCCAAACCACCTGAGCGACCCTTTTTTAATTCTATTCACTATGCCAAGATCGCTGATCTCCATAGGTAAATTTTGACATTCTTTCCTAATTTTATCATTTTTCACCCTTCCATAAATAAAATCTCATTTCCATCGCATTCAATTTACTTTCGTTCTTCTTCTGCACGAGCTCCAGGCTTCACTTCCGTACATTCATACTTCCATGTAATTCATACATCCACACTTCCACACAGTTCTGGTACCAGAATCCCATTTTATACCGCGAGCCTTACCTCAACTGACGTCTTCCTATTAGAAATAATTGCTTTCAAAGTACAAATCACCTTATTCCCTGCATCACAATTCTCTCAATATCTGTTTTTTCTCAGCCTTTCCTCTTCTATCAAACATATACATACTTCCCAAATACACAAGCTTATCTACTTGGTCCAAACAATCATTGTCTTCTAGTTATTATGAAATACCTATTAATAAAACAAACTTCAAATGAATACACCTAACTACAACCTATTAACTAATCTAATCTTTCTGAGTAAGGACCAGTTACAACGAACAGCAAAGCAAGTTGATGCAACGAACCCTTAGACATTTGTATATATTAATTGTTTTTATCAATATTTTTCAGTAAATAGATTTATTTCTTGTACCTTTCCAAGTGATATGTCAAATTCGTTTTAAATATAATAACAATCGCTTTAGCAAATAGAATAAAAAATTATGTATAGGTCCCAATGAAATCACTAAAATATATAGGTAGTAAAATTGTATATGGAACAGCGTTGAACAAGTGTAGTATCCATTCTCCATTAAAGCAGAAAAAAACTAAAAATACCGTTGAAAATGATATTCCAGGCGAAGAATTGTGGGACTTCAGTTGTGGTTCGGAATAATTGTGGACGAACATGTCACAGCACCATATTTCTGCTGTCATCAATTTGTAAATTAAATTTAGGAAAGAATAATACCTTCATAATTCTGACAGAAATATTTTATAGGTATGTATTGTTGTTATCATTGTTCCTGGATTTCACACATTCTAATAATGGGAAAATTAGCCAGCAAGGTAAGTGGTTTACGTCTTCCCCCACAAGTATAGTGCCCGCCGTTAGCTTCCTAAAATTATTACTTTGTGGCAAGCTTCAAGACAAAAGCTATGAGCAACAGGTTTGAAAAATATGTGACAAATATGTATACATACTAAGAGGTACACACAATAATTATAATATGTCTATAATATTATAAAATATATAATAAATAAAGCAATAAACACAATTAGTCACATTTTTTTTCATCTGATTGTCGTAAGAAAATTTAAATGCCGTATACCTCCCGGATACCTTATATCTCCAATAAATAAAAAAAATCTCCTTAAGACAATACCTAGATACAAGACAATGTTGTAATATTTCAGGTCAGAAATACGCTGGAACCAGTGCGAGGACCGCCTTGGTGTACATTCTACGCAAGTTCGAATTGCACTCCGATTGGAAGCTGAAGGATATGCCCAAAGCATACAATATCAGTGTTAACTCTCCTTGGGGATACAAGGCCAAGTTCACAGAGAGAAAGTGGTGACAGGCCTCGTACCTCTGAGCGGTGAAAAACTTTGATGTTTAAATTGACCTAAAAATGACTACATATATGATAATGTTTATACATATATCTTTATTAAATATAATAATCCACCTCTAAGTCTCTGCCGAAAAAACTTTGGATCGATTTTTAACCCTTTTCCCGCGATCCAATCGAGCTGAAACATTGCAGGTAGACTCGTGGCGACGATAAAAATGATCTAACAAAGTTTCATTTAAAAAAAAATGATAGCATTATTTTGTATTTTTCAAAGTTTTAATGATTTATATATTGTTTAATTTTCAAGCCCGACACGTAGAGTAGGCGCGAAACCTGTTTCAATGAGAGAGGGAGTATAATAAAAACTTGGTTTTCATGGGTTAGTTTTTTTATTGATGTGAAAGTTTATGAGCCGTGGTACAGTAATGTCAATACATAACTCTCAATAAGAGGTTGGATAGAAATGTGCATTATTAATACCATAATACTACTTTAAATAATGGTTATATGTATGTACAGTTGCCGGCAAACTTCATGAAATTCTTTGGCTAAGTGGGGGAATGCGCAGAAGACGAAATTTGGGTCTCGTTGGTAGAAAGGTAGATGCGCAAATGTCCCCCCACTACGCCGCAGAATTTCAAGATGTTTGCCGGCTACTGTAACAGTATTATATGTATATATGGTAGTACAAATATATGTATGCCTAAACTAACCATGTACATAAAAATAGTTCATTTTTGTTTTCCTACAAATTTGCATGTACATATTACGAGTGATCGTGATAATATATTAGCTTTGCGATGTCTTACGATTCTATTTAATCAAGGTGCACGCTGTATTTATTCAAGATTTAATTATGCACATATCAATTATTAAAGTATTTTTCTAAGTCTGGTTACCTTTGGCACAAAGTGACAGCCTTAATTAAGTATGAAGTTTACGAACTTAATTTTTTCCATGAAACAAAACAGAATCAATGTAAAATGTATTGATCTATATAAGACCCCAAGAAAATGCCCTTTATCATCTTAATTTTCTACTTCTTGCTTCAAATCCTATAGTAGTAACAAAGAATCATAGTTTTAACTTAAAATGAGGAAGTAATAAAAGGAAAGAATAAACGTACAAACAAACTTTATTTTAAATTATCATACAAAATATATAAGTGTTTTTAAAGAGTTAAGGTTGTTATTACGGTCGTTAGACAATTTTAACTGTAAATGGTTACGGATATTTTATACGAACCGTATGTTTTTCCGAGAAACGATTCTTGACGTTTCGTTGAATTCGTATTCAACGTCATCAGGAGGACTACCTGTACCATCGGAAAAACATACGGTTACAAATATAAATGTTTTTATTTGGAAAGGGACTCTCCTTTCATGGAAACATTGGGTGCTGAAGTTTATCACGCATTGAAATTCTTGAATCATTCATGTCCCATGAAAAACCTATTCAACAATATTTATCTCTTCTTTCTTTTTATAATGTTGCAGAAATGAGACACAACATCATCATTTAACAGAGTTATAACTCGATTTGTTAATATTCCATCATAATGAGATTTTTCCACAAATTTTTGCACCTCACTCTAGAAGTAGGGTGCATGAAGGTGTATACTTCAAGGACCTAGGAACATCTTCCACTGGTTGGTCAGTCTCTGAAAATAATATTTCGTAAAATTAAATTCTGTTCGCAAACTAATGCATTTTTTCAACATGATTTTTGTTCATAAACCGATCTTTTCAACAAGTCTTTCATAAATCAAGGTTCCATTGTACTATATTTACTATTTAATATCGGTTGTGGATAATAAAATTAAAATATGTATATGTTTTGGACTTGATGTTGTTAAATACACTTAATTAATTATAAAATAGATAAAACTATTATGCAAAATGTGTTTTTTTATTTTGTGTCTGATATTCCTCCAGAAAAAATCATCAAACTGAGTGTAGAATGGTTGGAAATAAGAGTCCACCAACACTCAGTTTTAAACCCACTTCTGTTTAACCCACTAGTGGAATTACTTACCTCAAGTATTCAGGTAGCTATAACTAGTCCTTGAAATATCCTACAACCAGACAGTATCGTTTTGACATACAACGTTGCTCTGTATCATGTTATAATGCTCTGAAGAGAAATAGACTTCAAATCGGCAAAAGGTAAACCAAATACAGAAGCTGCCAGTGATGGTCAAACCCTTATTTTAACCGGTTATACATGGAACCCTTATTTGAGATTTGTATCTGATTGTATTGATGAATGGTATCTGAGATATATCTATGTATTGTCTAATACCTAATACATATCAATAATATAGCAAACAAGGTTATGAAAACACTTGGCTTTGTTCTGCGCTCTTGTAAATCCTTCACAAATATTCAAACGGTCAAACTCCTTTATTGTTCTCTTGTTAGAAGTCAAATCGAATACAACTCATCTATCTGGTGTCCCTATTACAATGCTCATGTTTATACAATAGAAAGAATTCAACATAAATTTTTACGCTACATAAATTTCCGTCTCCATATCCCAATAGAAAATCTTAACTATACAAACTTATTATATTTTACCGGTTTATTGCCACTATCGGACAGGAGAGTTTTATCCGATCTGATTTTATTATATAAAATTGTAAACTCGCATTACCACAGCCCTGAAATTTTGTCCTTAATAATGTTCCATGTACCCAGTCGAACTACTTGAGTGCCGACGCCTTTTTACTGTGACAATACTAGAACAAATGCTCACTACAACTCGCTAGTACCTAGAATACACAGGTTAGGTAACAATTATACAAACATAGCGGACGTGTTTGGTTCTGGCCTGTCACAGTATAGGGGCGCGATACTGAGAGCGCTTCATTCCGCCATAATGTAAATTATATACACTTTCTTTTTTTTGTTTTTCTCTCTGTTTATATTATTTTTGCAAATAGCTGTTATATACCTACATATGTAAAAGCCTATTTAGGCGTAAATGAATGAATAAATAAATAAATAAATAATATTGATGGTTGTCTGTCAAATTTCTAAAAACCACTTACCAATCATCGACACAAACCTCAAATAACGGTAAGTGTGTCATCGGTTAAAATACCATCATGGAAACTGCAGAGTGTCATTAGACAATAAATACAAAGGAATTGGAATTCGAAGGTTTTTATTATTTTATTTGACTTATATTTAAGGAAATGATTTTTTTGTAACGAATATAAATTACTATAATGATACTTCAACGTTTTGTAAAAAAATAAGTAAGAAATATTGAAAAAAAAATGCAAACATTGATGTCACATAACTATTGATATTGTTACGGTGATTGATAACTGTGATAGTAATATGTATTGTTACGGCGATTGATAACTGTGATTAAACTATTTTTTTGCGGCGAAAAATCAGTTACAAATCATTGATACAATCAAATACAAATATCGGATAACGGTAACACAACCAAAGTCCATGGTTTTCTCCGTCAAAACATAATAAAAAAATAAATGTGTAATAAAATTATAGACATAAATGCTATTTGCTTACACTCCCAGAGTAGTGATGTTATCAACTTTTTGTTTCTACATCCTCTCAATCCTGACATTCAGCATAGATGTTTACTATAGAATCAACAAGTTATTTAAGATAACGTAGCAAACTACAGAAAGAATTATTATCCTCGAGTTTTCTTTGGCGTGTGAATCCTTATTAATGCTGTACGCCGAAGAAACAGTGTAGAATTAAATCCGTCATAATAGCTTGAACATTTTCGACTCATAATCAAGGCGAGGTTCTTAATGTTTTCCAAATAACCCTATATACTGTATATAAAATCTTTTCATATTTTCATTATGAATACAAATGCTAAAGACATACTTAGGTATCTAACGGTTAAAGGGAAATTATAAAGTATATTGATGTACAAGTGAATTTCTAATGCTACTTATAAAATTTGAAATACAGTAAAACCCCCTTAATTCGAGATTTTTAAAACCCACAAGTCCCAAAATGCTCATTTCATAGTAGATTAACTCCGATAATTAGAAAACTCCGGTAATTTGTAATAATTTTTAGCCTCTTGTGCCATAAATACATACGGTTTAGTTCACATATTTCAATTTTTTTTTGAAATTTGACAAAATTTAAAAAAATATTTAGATTTTTCGCAAGTGAGATATGTCAATTTCGAATATGTATTGGAAATGTGACGGTCTCTGTATTAGTATAATAGATATTTCTTTTTTGAAATGGTTTCTTGAAATATGCTAAAATGCAAACGTTTTTCACAAAATTAATGTTTTTTTAACGAGTCTTATGATTTTTGGCAAATTTCACAATCGCATCGCGATTTTTCGAATTAATTTTTAGTCCCTTGCGGTATAAATCAATACATTTTAGTTCACAAAATTCAATTTTTTTTTAAATTTGACGGAATTGAAGAAAATATTTTGTTTTTTACGCAAGTGGGATCAACAAATATATCAATATCGGGTATTTTAGTAATATAAATGTCGCGGTCTTCATATAAGCATAATAAATACCGCGTTTTCGAAATAATTTCTTAAAATATGCAAAAATACAGATGTTTTTCACGAGTTTTATGATTTTTGGCGAATTTAACAATTGTATTGCTATTTTTAATTTTTTTGTACCTTGAATTTCGAATTAACGGGGTTCCGCGTAATTCGAAATGTTTTTTTTTTGATCCATTGAATTTCGATTTAACAAGGTTTTACTTTAGTAATATTTCTGGTAGGAATAATTTATTTCTGGATTTTAAAACAGCATATAATTTTGATCCGCCTTTTGGTAAGACTACCAGCTACATATAAAACCTATGTTGTGTTCCGTAACGGGTAGATCACCTATGGTGCCTGTAATTGAATTTTGATTATATTATGGTAGGTCTAATACACATATGAGATATGCCCGGAAAGTACTCCATTAGTATATCAAAACCATTTTAAATACGTATCCAGGTTGTCAGGAAGACTGCAAGTTGGAAGCCAGCATCCAAAATTGAGTCAGCGCTGCTCGGATGAAGTGGTGATCACTCTTAGGAGTTTTATGCGACACAGAGTGCCTACATAAACTAGTGATGAGAAAAACTCTGATTGTATGATTGGTTTTCGACTGTAATGATTGGTAACTCTGTAATTATTTGTAATTAACTACAACCAGTAAAAAAAAACATATTTTTACATGTTTGAATTTCAGTTTTACATTCTTTATGAAGCTTTTTTAAATTTGAAAATCAATATATATAATATATATATATATATATCTATATATATATATATATATATATATATATATATAATATATATATAATAATATAAAGAAACCCGTGTTTCCCTATCCGCCAAGTTTTCTCCGCTCCCACCCACCGGTGGTTATGGTGGTGGATAACCCTTGGTGTCACATCGAAAATATGCAAGTTTGGTGAGGATGGCTATGCGTGGGTGACGAAAATGTGCTTTCTAGCACATTGTTTTGTTATAGGAAGGCCGCAAATGCTTCAGATTGTTTCAAAATAGGCGCGCCGACTGTGTCGGTGAGTCTAGACGGTTCCGGAAAAACTTGCTCTAGAAAGTTCTGGAAGGAGAAGGTTCTAGAAAATTCCCGAAAGTTCCGTAAGGTTCTAAACTGAGTGGCGGAATGTGTCGGTGTGTCTAGAAGGTTCCTGTACATTCGATAAATTTCTTGAAAGTTCTAGAAGGTCTGCAAAAGTTCTATGACGATCCAAACAGTGTACTAAAAATTTACGCGTGCGAAGCCGCGCGGGCACAGCTAGTTTCATATAAAATAAGTTGACATTTTTGACACTTAATAATTCTTTAATGACAATATTTTTGATAAATGTAGAAGTGTTCCTGAAGAAATTAACTTTGATACAGAGTATTGCTATATCGAGAATATTATATATGTATATTACTAGCTGTAGGTCCGTGAAATATCACAATAAAAAAATAAAAAATAAACGTAGATCAACTAAGTATTTACTTATATATGTATAATCATTGAGTCATTCTCAAAAACTTGTCAAGTCTTTTTATAAATGTATATATGTACGAGTATGTGGTTTGGCCGGCCATCCCAATCTTCAACTTCACTGGTCCAGTTCTGTCAGCTAGTTTCAACTGCAGTCTCAAAGTACAGTCGAACTCGGTTATAACGAGCTCGGATATGAGATCTCGGCTATAATGAGCAAAACTGTGAATTCATTTTGATTTGCGCATATTCCCATACAATCGTTCTCGGTTATAAGAAGCGCGATTCCCGGATTGGAGCAAATTTTAGAAACTGCATACATATTTGCTTGGGTTACAGAAAAAAAAAACAAAAACGTACTCCTAACAATGAACTTCTTCAATTTTCTTTAAAAGCGGCTTCACACCTGTGTGTCCGAAAATGCCACGTGCGCATGCAAACAATAGGTCGAGAATATTGGTCATATAACACCGATTATTGGAGGTTTCCAAAATGTTTGAAGTGACAGTTTATTTTATGCACTTTACTGTATAAGCATTTAAAAGCCTAATCAGTTAAACGCGTATTGTTCTATCGGAAACATGACCACCAACAAACGAAAGTGTCTCTCGGTTCACGAAAAAGTCGAAATTATTCGTGAAATAGAATGCGGCGCCAGTAAAAAGTTTTCACTATCGTCTTCTACAGTTTCATCGCTCTGGAAAAATAAGTATAATAAATATTTGGTTGCTCTTGAAAATTGTGATGTTTCACACAATCAAAATAATTTAGAAAGTGAAATTTACCTATCCCGGATATAACGAGCCCGGCTGCTATAAGGAGCAAATTTAGTCAGTCCCGTCGCACTCGTTATAACCGAGTTCGACTGTATTTCATTAATGATTTAAAATCAGAGATTTACGTTACAGTGTTCCGGCAATTTATTATTAATAATTACAGTTATCAATCATTATTACTGTCGAACATCAATCACATAATCGAGGATTATCTCATCACTAATGATAATCATAGTAAAGTTTTGATTCAAACAAAATATGTAATATTATGAATATACATAGATTTATTTCCACATTAACAAAACACATCAAGACAAACGAAAAAATATAATAGAAAAATTAAGAATATGGTACATACATATTTACAAATATAAAGATTATAGAGTATAACAGAACTGAAAAAAATATATGGGTCACTGTATATATTTATCACACAAAAAATATTATTTCTTTCAAAGATCATAAAATATTTTCATAATTCAAAATTTTATAAAATTAGAAGAAAAAAATTATCTTCTGACAGATCTCTTGAAACATTTTAACAAAATTATATTTGTTTATTATCACTAACTTAATATAAAATAAAATTATAGATTTATATTAATTACTTCAATTCTGATCTTTTTCAACGACCAAATTTTTACGCAGATGTGTAATTTTTATGTTTGATTTACAAAACGGTCCAGACTCACAGGGAGCCGTGTCACGGATTAACCAGCTGGAAGCTCTGGATGCACTCCATCAACCAGCCCACCGGGAGGGACTTTAGGTGCTCCATGTTGTAGGCCAGCGGCGGCCTGTTTTCGTAGATAATGAAGTGCGCACATCGTGCTAACGGCCCCTCTCGCGGGGCGTGGTACGGGATCAACCGCTCCTGCTCCGGGATGGCCTCCGGGTCCGGTTCCCTTTTCAGCACGACTCCGCCACCCTCCGTCACTAGCCGGCACAGGAACTGCTTCTTCACTGTCAGGTGGGCGCTGATTTCATAGTTGGCCGTGAAGCCTACAAAGTAAAAGTGACACCCGTCAAATAAGCCGGGCCTGAGGCTGTTCTTGTTGATTAAGGAAAGCTCGATACAGTTCTTTCCATCTCCGAGGCTCTTCATTTCAAAGTCATCGAGCTGAACGAGAGTTGTCTGGTCGCAGCTCCGTAGCCAATCACGAGTCAATACTCCCCTCCCGCCCACCACAGCCAATAAAGTATCTCGACTCACGAGACATTCCTCCACCAACACGTGAGTAACATTCTTGTTGAAATCTGTTTCTATTTTCAGGTCTTCGTGATATTTTGACAGCTTCTGCAATGTCGCCGTGTGTTCCTTTGTCAAGTTCGAGGGAAATATGTGAATAGTACTGCCTGTACGTTTCATTAAATTAATTTGGTGATTCTTTACTACGACCGGAGACCGAGATTCTGTCAACACTCGCATCATGTCTTCGTCTGCCAGATCCTGGGCGGTGAGTCCCTTATCATTCCTGGCAGCGGGGTCAGCCCCGCCACATAGCAGCGCACGCGCCACATCTGGCAGACGGCTACGTACAGCCTCGTGCAGCGGGGTGTCATAGTGGGGCCCGGGAGGAGAGGCAAAGGCTCCGTGCGTCAATAGCGCCTCTACCAGCCGTGCGCGGCCAGACACTGCGGCCTCGTGCAGGGGGGTCCAGCCTGCATTGTCACGCGTGTTGGGGTTAGCGCCAGCCTGCAGCAGCCCATCTGCCAGCTCCTCCTGGCCGCGGGCACACGCAGCGTGAAGCTGAGTCTCTCCCTTTTTATTCCTTTTTGTTAAACTCTTCCTCGCATTGCCGGATGATACATCCGAGAAAGATTCATCACAGCTCTGCTGCGGAGTATTCTTTCTGGAAGATCTCGCATTGCTTGGACTGACTTTTACTTTTGAAGCAACCGGACTTATTTTTGGTTTTGAAATGCTTGGACCGACTTTTGGTTTTGAATCGCTGGGACTGACTTTTGTTTTCGAATCGCTGGGACTGACTTTTGTTTTTGAATTGCTTGGACTGACTTTTGTTTTTGAATCGCTGGGACTGACTTTTGTTTTTGAATCGCTGGGACTGACTTTTGTTTTTGAATCGCTGGGAATGGCTTTGGATCTTGAAGGAATTATGGTGGTGGCAAGCGTGGCGCTGGTTGTCTCTTGGGATGAATTCGAATTTGTTTTGCGTAAAATTCTTTTTCCAACATCCAATTGCGGAGACTTATTAGCAGGTTGTGCAGGTGTTGCTTCTTCAACACAGATGTCAACGTTGTCGGCTTTCTTAGACTTGTGTCGCAGAACACGACCACTGTCCTTCTTCAGTTCAAGATTAACGCTTGGCTTTGTTTCGGCTGTTGAGGGTTTCGACAGTGTTTTTGGTCTCGTTTTTCTGACAGTTCCAGCGGAAGCCGTGCCAGACGGTGGATTTTCTATTTTTAGTTTGTTCCTTCGCAATTTACCGAAGAACTTTCCTAAAGTTTCCGAGGAATCGTTAAATTTTTCTGGTTTTTTAAAGTCTTTCGCTACGCTCACGATAGTGGTGAGTTTGGTCATGGCGCAAACATCCTGATCTTCTCGGCCATTTTTTTCTTTACGAAATTCACTGAAAATAGCTTCCAGCTCTTCGTAATCCTTTATCATTTCCACAACGTCAGCAGCCTTCGCGACATCCTCGGAACTTCCCTCGTGACAGGTAAAACAACACTTTAATTTTCCTTCAGAGATGTGTTTCGAACAAAAGACGTGGGAACACAGAAACGCTGACCCGTCTCGAGCCAAATTATCGCAGTATCCACACTTCAAAGTCTCCTTCAATGACTCCAATGCATCCAGAACATCATCCATCATTAATATTTACTTTTGAAAGTAATTCAACGATAACACGCGCAATCCGACGGCATAACTTTTAAACGAACAGGTGCGCCGAGGCGCCAAACTACTGACAGTTAGGGACGTAGAAAAATTATCGACACTTTTTGGTATCGAGTACATTTTAATCGATATCGATACTTTTGTACTCGTAACTTTGCAATCTACACTTTTATTCAATGCTTACTTCATGATAGGTATTTTTATTAACTTTCAAATAAACTAAGTCGCCATAAAGAACCTTCAAGTAGGTAAGGTAATCCAACAAATAAATATAACGCAGGATTGGATAAGTGGAAGATAGTCACTTGGTAGCCACATCTTGCTTACTTGACTCCAGATTTAAAAATATATGTTTGCAATATACCAGAGCTTGTCTTAGGTTAGGTTAGGTAAGGGTTAGGGTAATCTCTATGATACGGCGATTGATAACAGCAAACTCAGTCTCCACTAGCACTACCAGTAGCAACATAGGCAATGATTCGTCTGTTGCAGCAGCTTATGGCTTTTGGAGTTATCATAAAACATTTTCCCATACAAAATGAAGTCATCAGGCAGGTTATGTTTCTCAAGTACAGCCTTCAGTAAATTTGAAAGATGCGCCTGTGATGTTATACATATTTAGCAACACTCTATTTATTGTACTTCCTCAATTACATAAACTGGCAATTCCATTATATTATCTTATCTATGTAGGTACCACAATCTGTTTGTGCTACACCATGGCTGCACCAAGAAATCATAAAATCGCAATTCGCTATACAGTTTTAATTCAATCATTCCTCAGATTTTGAATTGAGCATCTTTATTATTGGTATTTGGTTTAAGATGGTCGACAATGCATTATTTATATCAGGTGCTAGAATACTAATTTCAAGTAAATAAATTTTTGACAGTTAATGGATGCGCGTGCATTTCTTGGTCTCGCATTTCCGTTACTTGATAGCGCGCTACGCATGCGCAATTTCCGTTGAAATAAACAAATTGCCCTGAATGCGCTAAAAGAAGTGTAACTACAAAAATAAATAGTTTTAATTATCTACATCGCTTGGAAATGTGTTTTTTAAAAAAATAAAGAAGCGAACAAGGAATACGTGTTAGATCAATATTCTTACTATTTTCAAATTAAACTAAACGCATGTGCTATGAAAAAAGGAATAACTTGCTAGTCTGGAGTGAGGTTCGAACCCGCGACCTTTGGATCACGAGGCGAGTGTCCTAACCATAAGACCAACAAGCTACTCTTTTTTTGTTTTTTAATTTTTTTGTTGTTTAATCGTTTTGCTTGAACCGACGGAATCACCCTATCGCCCTGTGATTTTTCAAACCCACGTGGTTCCCGCGGTTGTCTTTCTATAAGTGAGTATTTCTATGATTTGGCTAGTTCAAGTTCAGCATCAGAGCTTGCATTCTCTTTTTCATGCTTTTCTATGGCCAGTTCGCGTGGTTCGCTCAGGTCTGCTGTCCTGTCGCTTGTCGGCTCGTTTTATAACCTCCAAAACCCCCGAAGAGACCGGTCGGCGTCGGGACCTGCATCGTGAAGTTTTCGAATAACATACTTCACATTTTCACTCAATTTTTTTAATTTTTAGTGTTTTTGTAAGTCGAATTTCTCTCGTTTCAAAATGGTAGGATCTCCCGCCAAACCCGACCTGCAGGTCCTCGCCGACTTGGCCAACAAGCTGAGGATCCACAGCATCACCTCGACGGACGCGTCTAAGTCAGGGTGAGTTGTTTTTCTTTTTTCTTTCACGATTTGATATTTTGAAACTTATTATCGCTGATTCTGCTCTTTCGTTTGCCGCGCTATTCGTATCGATTATTTGCCCGTGAAGGTCTGTTGAAGGTGGTTTGGAGATCATGGAATACCATTGGACTAGATTGGAAAACCATTCACTTTTGCAATCCGATGTGCCCTAGATTTTTTTGCAATTATGGTCCGTTTGTGATACGGTTTCTATTTTCTAATTTTATTGCTATATGCCGTCATATCTGATAACCTTGGCCTAGAGTACCTACACTCCTCACCACACACTTCGAATCCAGATCGCTGGAATTCTTTTTAAAACTGTTCAAACAGATGATCATTGAATAGTTATAAACTTTTATGGTGACAATATTTCGTAGGTACTTCGTCGATAATGACGGGAAAATGTTTTTTATTATTTTTATTTATTAAAACAAAAAAAAAACGCGTTACATATCTCAGACACATGTGTCATACCATCACTGCAAATATTATTTTTCAAATTGATTTTTTTTCGGAAATTCATTTATCAGGGTGTCCCGTAGCTAGTAGCAAAAACTTCGGAGGAATCTTCTCCATTTTATTTTGAATAGAAAATATTCTTTTACAATTTGGGTGAATTAAGAAGGTAAGCAACATCAAAGTTTGCTTTTTTTTCCAGCATTTTTGAACTGACTTCTTTAAAAGGTTGGAATATCGTATAAGTAACTTGTTGAAAGTAATGTCATAGTATTTAAAATTCATACGCTTTGATACAAGTCAAATAAAATTATTAAAACTCTGCAGAAATTTTAATAATGTTTTTTGTCATTTTATTTTACTTGTTATATTTTATATTCAAATATTATATTTTATACACGTAAAACGGCGCATAATTTTAATGTTAGAGTGAAGGAACATTTAAGATGTCAATAATAATTACTTCTCGAAATTCGCAAACCATCTTTTGGAAACAGGCCACACATTTAAAAAAGGAAACAGTATTGAGATTCTTCATATAAATAATTGAGGCCTTAGATTGGAAAACTTAAAAATATTAGAAATCAAGAAATGCCTGCCACACTAACACTACAGCCAACATAATAACCGGATAAATTTTACGAATAACCTATTATTTGATATATTCCCCATTTCGGTGTCTATTTGTCGCATCATAACTGTGGCCACGCCCCTGCTCAAAAATTATCCTGTTTACCAAAGTAAGTAATAGATAATTAGTATGTATCTGTCCTAACAAAATTATATAGTGGTTTCAAAAGCGGTACACAAAAAGTTGCTCCAAGTGGTTTATACAAAGTTTTTGATTAATCAAAATTAATAATTATGTCCAACTTAACAAAGTTAAGGCTGTAAACATAAAAAATATTAGCATCATTGTTTATAAATTTTTCATCAATGTACCTATATGCATTTTTTCCACAATTTTGAGTCTCTACTTAGTGTGATGTCGATCAACTGACTTAAAATCGGCTTTTGTTTTAAAATTATTTTTCAAATATTTTTCTTTTATAATTGACGCAGAGAGCGTAACACAAGCGGGAAAACTTCCATCGATGAGATTATTTCACTTTGCGCTAAGTGAAATTGCGTAAATCGAATACTAAATTCAATAGCAAAGTATATAGCTTGTTGGTGTATTGGTTTAGACACTCACCTGTGACCTAGTCGTCAGCCAATTTAGTCACTTTAGCAATTTAGTCTTATTTTGTTAGTTCAGTTTGAATTATGGCCAATAGGAATCTGTCAAAGGAAGCAAGACTAGCGGTATGTAATGGCGTTCTAGTGCCAACCCTGATGTATGGAAGTGAACCTGGAATTGGCAGAAGAGGAATGAAAGTAGACTGAATGTGGTCACTAAGACGCTTGTGTGGAAAATCTTTGGTCGATAGAGTGAGAAAATTAGACATGAATGCAATGCTGGCTGTAGTGTGGTAGATAGAATAAAGAAAGGAGTGCTGAAATGGTTTGGTCATGTGGAACGTATGAACGAGGAAAGGATGGTTAAGAAAATATATGAGGCGAGTGTTGAAGGCAACAGGAATAGAGGGCGTCCGCAATAGAAATAGAAAGATAGTCCGCAACAGAAAGACCTGGCACGATTAGATACTACAAGTATTTGAGGATGGCCCTGTTAAAAGCCGCAACAACCGTAGGACTAGTATGAGAAGATGTATGAATGTGGCCAAAGCAAAAGTGGTGTGCCAGGATAGAAGAGTGTGGCGCTCAATCCTCTCTGCCTACCCCTAATTTCACTGTGGAATTTTCCATAGCCGGCGTGGTTTACATATTCGGGTCGGATCAAATAAAGTTTCCTCCACGGGTTCGAGATCGTTTGCCTTTCAACGATTGTCCTTGTTGGAAGCTGGAAGAACTGCCATTGATTGCAGACTTCATGACACCATGAAGGTGCGAACGAAAATATTAAATGGCCCTTTGGAGCGGGAAATATTCAACTCGAATTTGTGTTGAGCGAGTTTTTCCTGTATATTGGTTACAGTTACTGTTTTTGCTTCGTAATGATAATTTATTCCGTCTGTTTTGCTGATGACATATTATGTAAATTCCGGGGATATTATTTTAAATCCTATTGTTGACATTCATACATTCAGTTTGGATAAGTACGCCCGCAACATTGATGACGAAAGTGCTTTTTTTTTTGACGTGTTAACATCTAAATTTAGCATATGCACCCTCTCAATTTTTTTTGGCTTGTGTAACGTGTGACGAAAAGGCGATCAAACAGTCATCTGTAACAGATCCAGTCTACGATACTTTACAGAACGATTCATGCTTAAATTATGCGTCCATAGTGTTCATCATCAATGTTCCAATATCCGGTTATATTTTGAAAATGATGAGATTGTTATTTTTGTTATTGCTACCCCAATACTCAAAAATAGACGAGACACAGATTTACGACAGTTTGCTTTATAGGTGATTACTATCCCAACATACAAATCGAAGATAATGGTCCCATTGCATATACAACGAAAATGAGTATTTCACTATATTACTGAATGTGCTAATAACAAAATGAAAGATAATTTACGTTTAAATAGGAAGTATTAAATAAGATATTACACTTTAAAGTTTCGAAAAATGCACTGCATATTTTGACATTTCATAGGCAATATATGAGGTTAGGTTAGGTTATTAGGTTTGATTTGGTTTGTTTAATTTAGATTACGATTATTTTAGTTACATTAAATTAACAGGACATTAAATTATATAGTGAAATACTTATTTTCATTGTAAGAACAATGGGACCATATTCTTGGATTATTCCAATAATTTACATTTACGACTTGCAGTAGTAGTTATAAATTTACATGCTCTAATCAGTGTGGTATGTCGGTTGAGAGGATTGTGGAGTGTGAGGGATTCGCAAATAATTTTCATTAAAAACCCAAGATGGAAGCAGAAATTGCATCCTTTGTTTTTGTGTCTACATTACAATGGTGCAATGTCACTTTTCAACACCCAACACTTGTGCAGTAATGGCATATATATATAATTTAAAATTAAAATCCTTGCATTAATATTTTGCGACACATACATAGATTATTATGTCAGACCTCCACGACGTCTGGGTGTTCTTAAAAAGTACCTGTGTATTTGATGTCTATGTGATATTTATATCATTGTGCAAACCAGTCATCGAAATCTGGAGTTTTAAATATAAGTTTTTGATGAATGTTATATAAAATAAGTACTAATATTATTTTGAAAGTTAGGAATCAGTTTGTTTCACACACATCTACTAGTTTCTTCATCTTCATAGTTCAAATATTAAATTAAAGCCAACATTTTCATCACAAAATAAATGGCCTGTTATTATTAAGTAAAAAAACTAACCAATAAAAACCAAGTTTTTATTATACTCCCTTTCTCATTTCCTAATTAAATCAGGTTTACCGCTAACCCTACGCATTGAGCTCGAGTCGGGCGACGCTACAAAATTGATTAATAAAAAATTTCGAAATATCCATTTGTTAGATCATTTTTATCGTCGCCACGAGTCTGCCTGCAAAGTTTCAGCTCGATTGGATCACGGGAAAAGGGTTAAAAATCGATCCAAAGTGTTTTGTCAGACAAGCAAGCAGACGCTACGAGTTAAAAGAAAGGGAGTAAAAAATATTGACGTTTGACAGATGTTTTGACGTTTCTCTATTTTTGAGTGTTGGGGTAACAATCACCAAATAACAATCTTGTTATTTTATTTTCTTTCTTCGTTACGGAGGTGAGCGACTGAAATTTGCAATTTTCCTTTTCAATATTTTTGTCCTATCTTCATTGAAATATTGTCTATTGAGTATTAAAAATTCATTCATTTTAAAAGAATACAAATATCCGCTTTCAAGGTTTTAATAATTTTTTTAATTCCTTTATGTGCAGGTCTTTATTTAAAGATTATATTATATTTGTGATTGCCTCTGTGTGGCGCATGCTGATTTGACCTTAGATGAATGTTGATGTAGAGATTTGACCTCCTTGTCCTTCAGCGGATAACTGTTACACAGTGGTCCAGAGGTCGTGTATCTCTTTACTATTTGTGATATTTGTATAATTATTGTTAAATAAATATACTTTTAAAATTATTTATTATTTGTCTTTGACGTAACGTTACGCAAATAATGACAATATATATATAGTGTGTTTATGTCCGTGCAATACTCGCTTCGTGTTGTTGAGTTGCAAACTGTGACTGAGATGTGTCCTAGCCATTGGCTTTGATTTTTGATGGTGTCTGTTGTGTAGGTCTTTTGTAATTACTTCTCCAGCTTCACATCTCGTAGTAGCAGCAATCCCCTCTTTAAAGGATTGCCGAGGAAAGCATGGTAAAGAAAATATATGAAGCGAGTGTTAAGACAGCGGAAATTGAGAGCTCAATAGTCCTGACATGATCGGATAAACCAGCTATTGGAGGAAGGCTCAGTTAAAGGCTTCAACGATTGAAGACGTTCATGATAAAATGCATGAAAATGGACGAGGCAAAAGTGGTGTGTCAGGGCACGGGTGCCACTTTATATCTTCTTTGCCCACCCCTGTGGTAAAACGGAACGATGGTTAGTTAGGATGATTAGGTACCTAGTAAAACCAAATTAATTAATCAAATGGAAAGACATACAGAAAAATCAAATCCACAAAAAAATATTTGGCTGCAATATTTTTTCGCAGATTTAATTTTTCTGTATGTCTTTCTAATTAATTTGGTTTTAAATTTCACAGAACTTAGTTCTTTAAAAATTGCAACTTCACAATAAGAATGTGTTCTTGAATATAAGGTACCTAGTAGTTTATTGTAATTAATAATTTTGTTTTCACCACTTATATATTGAAAATATCAACATGTTTCAGGGCCAATGCCCCCCTGGTCAGGATACAAAGTATATTAATAAATTAAAAATCAAAGTATAGACAAAAAATAATATATGGGAACTTAATAATAATGTCATAACTTGAAAACAATTTTAAAATATAACTATTTTTAAAAGGGACTTGGTTATTTATAATATTCAATTTACTATTAATACTTATTGTTCCAAATTTATGATTTAATCTCGATATATAAATAAAATAAATAAATATGTATAATATGCATTGTATATATTTATTACATTTTTTTTTGGATTCGGTGCTATCATCGTTGATGTGATCGATGCCTTTGACACCAACGTGGACAGTGAGATGCTCAAATCTCTGCATCCTATCAGTGATTCACGCTCAACCATTTTCTTTCGATGTACTGTCCAATTTTCTGGATGTTTTTCAAGAAGAAGAGATGTCTTAGAGAAGCGGAGGGCCATGTTGAAGGACGGAGAGAAAGAGGAAGATCCCTGAGAAAAGCATGAATAAGAGCGGAGAGAGTGTACGAGCGATCAACAAAGAAGTCTGTGAGGCATTTGCGTGATACCAATTTTATTTTGAATCTTTTAAAACAAAATAGCAAAACACTCCTGTATCGCATTGTCTCCATGCATGTATATCATTATCAATTTTTTTGTTGCGTTTTTCCTCAGACACCCTACATCATGCGCGTCCATCGCCGACATCATGTCGGTGCTGTTTTACAACACCATGCGGTACAACGTCAGCACGCCCAGAGACGCCTCCAGCGATCGTTTTGTTCTGTCCAAGGTATGACTCATTTTAATTAAACCCGTTCTATTGTGTTCTTGGAACCACAAAGTATTATGGTCCAAATTTTGACAGTAATATTCTCATTAAAACTGTTTTCATCAAACATGTTTAACCACTTCTGTGGTCAACCTCTTTAAAAAAAGTGGGTCAAAAAAAGCCACCTTTTTTTTCACTATTCAAAAAATTTGAAGTATAGATAATCCATGTGTAAAAGCGCCATCTTCGCGCTTAATTTGTTGATGTTTAAACGCGGCACAATTTATCTACGCTCGGGGAATCCCCGCATTTCATAATTTCATTCCGAACACACAATACGTGTCGCATCAATATTCTTACTATTCTCAAACTAAGCCAAAAGCCTGCGTTATGAAAATAGGACTAAATTGCTGGTGTCCTGGAATGGAGCTCGAACCACCGATTACCAGATCACTAGGTGAGCATCATGAACATTATGCCAATAAGCTACTCATATAATCTGAACGTTATGTTAAATTACAATTTTTAAAATTTCATTATAAAGTAAACATACTAAATAAATATTATACAAGTAATTTTCTCTGTTTCTAATCTAAACCAATACATTTTTACACCTCTTGAAATCTTCGCTTTCCGCATCAGTATCGTCGATACTTTTTTTTTATAAATATCGGTAGCGTATTGGCAAAAGTGCGTATAGATGCATCCCTAGTTAAAATACCATCACTAATACAAACATGTACTGGGGAAGATTGCATCTGAGTCAGAATAAACAGTGCTGCCTTTGTGTTTCAAAAATTTTCCAATAAAATAATAGTTTAATATGTACCTTAATAAGTGTTAAAAAAAACATAATCGATTTCTTGTAAAAAATTGCCCAATTTATGAATAAAAATGTACAATCAATATTATATAATAATGTCTCAGTTTAATGTGAATGTCAGCTGATACCTTGTTCCAAGGTTATGACACTTGACATATTCTTATTGCAATTCAAGATGCCATTTAAACAAGACTAACATCATTGTTCTTCAACGTGAATGGCTTTGTAAATTCCTTCAGCCTCATTAATGTCTAGCAGACGTCTGCCATTTCTGTGGTACTCCCTTATCACCGGTAATGGCCACTGGGTCTGCAGACTATGGGCTATTAGTTTTTGTTAATTAATAATCTGGGTCTTTACAGGGTCTTAGCATCATGTAAGTGGTCACATTATCACAATCCTTTATCGTCTGCAGATAAAATCTGCACAGACATGGTCTTATCTCTCGTCACTTGGATTGATTGAATTGGAGATTATTTTTAAGCACTGGTAATGCTTATCAGTAGTGATGCAACGAATACTACTTTCATGAATACGAATATCAAACCTATTATTCAGCGAATATGAATGCAAATAATTTAACAAGGTAATAAATAATACACCACTATTTTTTTTACTAAGAGATTTAATAATTAATATTAACCACCAGCAATTTTTTTTTCAAAAAGCACAACATTTGTAACTTCTTAGGCGTTAAACGATTTATTTTATCATTTTTGTTTGTACATTCCCAGCAGTCGAAAATAAATATAACTTTTTCATGCTTACGAGAGGTCATGTTATTAGATTTAATTTGAAATTATTTTATAAAAGTTAACACTTTTGCACACAATGGAAATAAAAATGGAACTAATAAGCACCTAGCCTTATTAATAACTCAAAGAAACTAGATGAAATAACTCGTGTTATGCTGTGAAACAAGTAACAACTTGAGAACTCAACAAATCCATTCATTTAAGGAATTCCCAATAATAGAGTGCGTAGTGCATAGGTGTGTTCGGATACATGGTGCACAGCCAAACCGTAATTTGCGTTGCATTCAGTTATAAATAGTTTGTTTTTAATATTCGTGATGATATTCGGCGAATACGAATATTCGTATTCGTTGCATCACTACTTATCTGCCTAGTAAACCGATGCATTTCACTCCCATGTTTCTGAAAGTGGACTGTATTAATTTTTAGACTTTCTCCACATCCGCAATGGGGGCCATGTTCACAGAAGAAGATACTCTTAATACCTTAATCTTAAAATAGCCAGATTTTTATAATGGCAATTGTTACAATACACAAAAATAAATACGGCTGTGTTGATTTATGCCTGTGTTATTTTTCTATCCCTTAATGGGTTGGGGTCCCTGCGCCGCATAGAAGGTTACGACTTTTCCTATCTTGGGCTTCGCTCTCCAGTCCGATTAAGTTGCAACCTCGCTTCGCAGCAATCTTCCAACTGTTTCCGCCAGCTCCTTCGAAAACGCCCCCTTGGTATTCTGCCTTCTGGTCCTGCCCGGAATATCCGCTTTGGCAGTCTTTCTGCCGGCGTCCGCAAGATATGTGCCACCATGACTGATTTCTCGATAAACGTCAATAATGGTTCTACTTCAAGACGTCTTATTTGAGTATTTCTGATTCTGTCACTTCTGGTGACTCCTACTATTCCTCGTAGAAATCCCATCTCGGTTGCCTATAGCCTTGAGCGGGTTCTTTCGTCCTGTGGCCTATGATATTACTTAATCAAATTTACAATTATTACTTTTGCATTTTTAGATGAGACCTGATGTCTAATTAATAAGGGGAATGTAGAGTATAAGGGATTTAAAAAAATCCAAGACGGGAAGCAGAAATTGCGTCCTCTGTTTCTATGTCTTTAATGGCATATAAATCATTTTAAACCAAAATGGTACATCATTCTGATCTATAGGCAAACTTGGAGATTGGTTTGAGATTCTTAGAAAGAAACTACAAACCGCGGTATACAATATTTGATTAGACAGCACTATATGGCCTTGTCGCCTACACTTATTGACTGCTTATTTTGAAAAGTTAGCCAAACAGAAAGCAATATAGTAACGAACATTTATTCCATTCCAACTGCTTCTAGGGAGATTCAAAGTCACCCGTTTGAAGAGCGAAACATTCACGGTCAGTGGACTAACATCTGAGATACGGATTATTATATTATCTGGGTATTACCAGGATTTTCATCATTCTGACTATTTTTAACTATAAACTTATAGATAGTATTGTTTGTTGTACAATTTTATTTCCCACAGTTTTTAAGATAACGCCAAGAAAGGCTATTCAAGATAAGAACAAAATGTGTTTTATAATTACGTGTATTAAAAAAATTCAATACATTCTTATTTAATCTCGTTATTGTGGATCGTGACCCCGTGCTACTGCAGATATTTACTTTTCCTTCCATCATTCTTTTTCATCTTAACTCTGGGCAGTGTGTGTTGCTAAGAAGATTAGAGCTCCGACGTACCTTACTTTCTAAAGGATCAAAATTTTCTACATATTGTGATTAACGCGTGTTATTAACACTTTACGATAGGGGCAGCCTTAAAGTGCTTAAAGTGCTTAATGTTCCTTAAAGCCCAGCGGTCGAACCACCGACCACTAAGCGAGTATTGAGTATACAGGACTATTTGGAAAACATTAATAACCTCGCAGGACTATATTCCCGCCTTCATTATGAGTCGAAAATGTTCCAGCAACCATGACCTAATATCAATATTTGAGGAGATATGCGCCATCAAAGTTGTCATTTTTTCTTCTCGATATTTCTGACTTATTTTTTGTAAAACGTTGGACTATCATTACAGTAATTTATATCGAATATGCAAAGTATGTGACACGTAATATTCCTCGGTGACCTTGAAATTCATGCATTCTACATTTGTGCTGTGATTAAAATTGCGATTAAAATCAAGTGATTTAAAAAAAATCAATTATTTAAATCAATACCTTCTTACTGCAACTAAATCAGCCAAAAAGTGTCAAAGGGCTCCCTCCGGAAAAAGTTGAGACTTTCACTGGAGTATTAGTCGATAAACAAGTCATACAGAAAACCGACCCTACTGATTGATGGGTAGCAATGCATACTATGAAAAAATGTATAACTGAAGAAGAATTAGATATAATCAAGCAGCTGTTAAGTATAGTTGCTTTTTCCGCTGGGGTCGAAAGAATATTTTCGGCAATCTATTTGGTGCACAGCAAAATAAGATATAGATTAGGCACCGAGAAGACGGCCAAATTAGTCTTTCTTTTGAAAAAACTAAATTCAAACATACCATCTAAGTTATCTGTAAGTAATATAAATGACTGTAGTGATTTATATTACTTACAGATAACTAAGATAAAACATACCATCTAAGTTATCTGTAAGTTATCTGCAAGTAATATAAATGACTGTAGTGAAACCCAAATTGGTTTTATGTTCATTTATTAATTTTAAGTCTTTTATTTTCCTTGTTAATTTTTTGATATGACAAAATGCTATCGTATTTTTAAACAAATTACTGACTTTTTAGTTAATTTAGTTTATAGATTTTTGTTAATTTATTAATAATTAAAATAAACAAAAATTATATTTTGTTTTTTCTCAACAATAAATGACTTTCGAATTTAATAAAAGGAATAAAAAAAAAAAACATGTTTTTATCAACCCTGTTATAATGTATAAATTTTTTTCTTTAATGCCACACTCGGACTATTATTAATTAATTAATTACTAACAGCCTGTTGGTAATTTGTAAATTATAAAATATATAAATAAAAATAGCAATATACAGAGTGTAATAATCGACTCACGGGCTGAATGCGAAATCGTTTGCGATTATTTCATAAGAAATAAAGCGCCTACTCAAGAGATTATTTCATTTGTCGTGTTCATAACATTACAATGTATATTTCTTATCATTGACAAACACACTTGGCCAATCTCTACATCTTCTACAGCGGCATTTGAAGCAGTTGTATCTTTATGTATATTTTTCATCTTTCCAGGGGCACGCTGCTCCCATCCTGTACGCGGCGTTTGCGGAGGCGGGGAACTTTGACGTATCCCTGCTGAACAATCTGCGCAAGATAGACTCCGATCTGGAGGGCCACCCCACCCCCCGCCTGCCCTTTATCGACGTGGGCACCGGCTCGCTGGGGCAGGGGCTGTCCGTGGCCTGCGGGATGGCCTACGTCGGGAAGTATTTCGACAAGGCTCCCTACAGGTAATTGGCACTCGATACTCGCGCAAATTGTCCACGGGACGGTGCTATCCTTAATTGTAAATGCTTATCGGGCACTATAAAACGCATATTTCAGATCAAAGTATGTTATAAACTGCATTAGATAAGATAATGTCCCCAGTACGTTGTGATGGTATAATTGATTGTATCATATGGTTGGGATGATTCATCATATATGTGTTCTAAGTATACTTAAACAATTACTGCATCATGTCTTTAAAATATTTTAAGGGACTGTGCCATAGCTATCTATGTTTGAAAATCATGATTTTTGAAATCATGAGAAAGAAACACAGCCTAAAGACCTGGTCACTCCGCATATCGGTTACTGTTCAACAATATTAATTTTGGGAACCAATTTAAAATATGGTAAAGTAGTAAGTTGTCGACAGTTAAGCAAAAAATTATAGTTTGTATAATTTTTTCCGAGTCTTGGCATACAAAATCGTAATCTGATAACAGTAAAACCCCGTAAATTCGAAATTCGCCATGATTCGAAATTTCATAGCAGTTAGTAGATTAACCCCGATAATTCGAGAATCCCGTTAATTCGTATTTCTAAATAATTTTTAGATCCTTGTGCCATAAATCATTAGGTATATAATTCAAATTTTTCCTAAGTTGACAAAATTGAAAAATATATTTCGATTTTTTTCGCAAGTGAGAACAGCAAATATGGCAATATTGCCTTAGGCCCGGTTGTTTCAAGTTCGATCAAAGTAAGCAGTCGATTAAAGCATAGATTTTTATGAAAACGGATCGTTGATTGGTGGAGAACGTAAAAATCTATGCTTTAAAAGAACGCTTACTTTAATCCAAATTGAATTGAGAACGTAAAAATCTATGCTTTAAAAGAACGCTTACTTTAATCCAAATTGAAACAACCGGCCCTTAGTAATAGTAATATTAGAAAAATAAATACATATTGCGTTTTCAATACATAATTACTTTTTTCATGAGTTTTATGGTTTTAGGCGAATTTAGCAATTTTTTTTTGTACCTTAAATTTTGAATTAATGTGAAGTTCCGCATGATTGGTTCATGAGGTGTTTTTTTGGGTCGCATGAAGTGTTTTTTTGAGTCCCTTGAATTCGAATTAACGAGGTTCTACTGTATGTATTCGTAGTTCCGTCATACGCGAATGAAAAAAAAACACAATTGTCCTATGAGAAGTTGGTGAGATTTTATGTTTCCACAAACAAAACTGGCAGGATTGCAAAATAGTTTACACTATTATTATCTAGCCGTAGACAAAATGAGTGCAAAAAAAGGGGTATTCTTTTGAGTACAAAAAATAAATTTTGGAGGACTCGCGGGGGGTAAATCTTGTGACTCGTTCCACAGTATAACATCCCATGAAAATAAGCTGTGGCTTATTTTGGACCAAAAATAAATGTAAGACAGTGTCCTATATTCGGAGAAACACAGTAGTGACTGTATTGGCTTAGAATGGATGTAAAGTATTATGCAAATTCCACAATGTCTGATGATTTTGCTTTTTACCACTTTGTCAGGGTGTACTGCGTGATTGGTGACGGAGAGGCCGCCGAGGGCAGCGTCTGGGAATCTCTTCACTTTGCGTCCCACTACAAATTAGACAACTTGGTGGTCATCTTCGACATCAATCGCTTGGGACAGTCGGAGCCCACGTCGCTGCAGCATCAGGTAATTATAAATACAGTAAAAGCTCTTTAATACGAAATTCAGGGGACCGAAATTCAAAAAAAAAATTCGAATTTCGAATTAGGGAAATAGAATTAGTAGGAAGTTTTTAAACCATCAACACACTTTCTAAACATTTCCAAGTGTACAAACAAATGCATTTTTTAAAATGTATTTTCAAACACATTTATTTGGCCAATGTTGCATTCATTTTTGTCAGTTGTTTCAATAAAATTAAAATAAATTACCTTGATGTGTAATCTTGAGCCATCAATTCAATTTTAAAACAGAAAAAATGAAAACAGCAAATATTGTACATCACTGCGCTTTTCAATTTTGGCGCGATTTTTTAGAATTGTTGAAACAGTCGAATTGGCGATACCATATTTTTTCGCAATCTTGCCCTTATTCTTAATTTTCCTGTCCACATCTTTAATCAAATCCATTTTCATAGAAATAGTTAAAGTTTTGTACGCGCTGCGAACTGACGCCATTTTATTTGAAACGAAACACTAAGTCAAAATAAAATGCGAAAATAACTAAAATCTAACACGTGAACGTAATAAAATATCTAATATTCTTCACACTTATCAAATAACACAAAATATATTAAAATCGTAAATGAAGAGACTAAAATATCGAAAGTTTTCGAAATCACAGATTTAAAAGCACATAAAAAGTAAATGGCGTAATGTTTTCACGCGATATATTTTCAATTTGAATAAAACACAAAGCTGTAACAATTTAAGGGTACGCGCGCACTAGCGTTTTTCGCCGCGCGGCGAAAAAACGCTGCGGCATAATGTCGCACCGCAGTGTTGTAACAAAGGGGTTTAACACGTCCAGTGCTGAAAACGCCTATAGGCGTTCTCAAAAACATTCGCTGTGTGCTGAAAACGCCTATCGGCGTTCTATACCTGAGGGTTGGTGCTAGACAATACATCGTATAGTTGGGTCAATTTCTTTGGCTTTTTTTGCATTCCTTCCGTTTATGAACATAAAGTTCGTTTACACAGAAATTTTTGCGTGTTGTTTTTTTATATTTTTGATTGTTATTATAATATTTTTATGTAAGTATTATATTTTCCTATTTTTACGGAAACACACTTTTCATTGTGTGATGAGAACTTTTACATAATATAGCAATTTTCAATGTTTTTTTTTTAATTCATATATAAGAGTCTTCTAAGAGTAAAGACAATTTTTACGTGGTATACAAAAAATATAACTGACCCAAAAAATTTTGGAGTCAGTTATATTTTTTATATTTGTGTAGAACAAACTTTCTACTGTAATATTTTTCAAGGATAATTTGTGCGCACTTCCTGCAAACTTCTGTAAATAAATATGATATATTATAATGTTTCTCAAAGGCATTTTAGGATTAGTGATAAAAAACAAAAAATTATAGAAAATATAATACATAATCTTGACATTTCAAACTGAAGCAGTTCATATTTAAAAATGTATGAAAACATTGTTCTAAACCATACTGTAAAAGTTCTGTGCAGTTTTACATAACACTGTAAATGTAAATGGTAAACAAATAATAAAATAAAAAAATCTGGTTGGTCAGGCATTCAGGGCGAAAATAAAATGGATCTTTACATTTATTGTGCACATTTTTTTTCAAAATAATTTGCTTCGCTTTCGTTTTATTCGGTTAGTGTCTTTAGTACAAAATCAAGAAAAGTATAGTTTCATTAATAGCCAACGTCAGCTTGTTTGAATTATTCCTGCCTAAAAATTATTATAGCTTCTACTCTAGATCGCTTTTGTGAGAACGGTTGATGTATTTTTTTATATGTATGAAAATATTAATATCGGTAACAATTTTTATGAAAAAGTCTAATGGAACACTACTGTTATCCTTTACTCCCTACACAGTAGACAGTGTCTGAATTGTAAAATATCTGAATAAGATAAGATATGCAATAATAATAATTTTTGAAAAATAATTATTTTGGTGAATAATATTGACCAGATATATTATTGGGCAAGTGTAAAAGCACTACACGACATTTGTCATTGAAAAAACAGTGGTGTGTTTATGGCGGTGCTGACCGCCTGGAGAGAACTAATGGGTTTATGGGGGTAAATGACAATGAATTATCCCCAAAATCATTCTCTTAAGAATTTTAAATATTGGCTAAATTTTCAGCACCGAGATGATGTCGATGAAAATCGTTCAGCAGTCAAAGTGTTAAATCGTAGTGCGCGCACTTAGCGGCAAAATAACGCAAAATGTTGCAACTTTCTTGCGGCGCGGCGGTCAGCGGCAAAACAACGCAACTTTTTGGCGCTGCGGTCAGCGGCGCGCACTACGCGCTGTTTCGCTGTACCATATAATATTTCATGTGAAAGAACAATGGCCACAAGCAATAATTCTGCTGATCTGGATGAAGATTTTAATATTGAAATGCTAATTACGAAAGTTGAGAGAAGACCACCATTGTATGATATTACTTCAAAAGAATATAGTGATAGAAACATTAAACATTTCTGAATGGAGTATTTTTATATGTGATAGAAGGTCCAACTAGTTTTAAAAGTTCATAAAAACATTCTTTATTCATTCGATAATATTAGAAAAAATTTTCGGAGCAATCGTTAAGTTCACCAAATATTTTAAAGACCTGCCCATTGTTCAAATGATCGGCGGCATTATGCCGTAGTGCGCGCGCCTGCTGTTTTCGCCGCGCGTCAAAATGTCGCAGTGCGCGCGCCTGCTGTTTTCGCCGCGCGTCAAAATGTCGCAGTGCGCGCGCCTGCTGTTTTCGCCGCGCGTCAAAATGTCGCAGGTTTTTTCGCCGCGCGGCGAAAAAACGCTAGTGCGCGCGTACCCTAAAACTCCAAAACCGACGACAAAACTTCAACTAAGCTCGTCTTTTGGCGGGATATCATAAAACATCCTTACCCTGAGCGCGCCGCCGCCGGCCGGTCGGGGATGTTTTATGACTTTTATTACTGTCATATAGATGATCAAAGGCCTGTGAGCGCCCTGAGCGGTCATTCCTGTCAGCGCAGGTATAAAAAACACTAACAAATGGTGAGCAAATGTTAACATTTACACAAATGATTTCGTGTCAAATTCCATAATTTTGTCTGAAATTTTTTCATATTTGGAATTAGCCATTTTTTCGAATTATAGGAAGCATTTTGTATGAAAATTCATTTGAGGGGGATAAAATATGATTAAATTTTTCGAATTATACCGAATTTCGAATTATAGTTGTTTGTATTAACGAGCTTTTACTGTACTTCTTTGATAAAAGTTCTGAAGTGTCGGTAACGATAAAAAATACATTGGAAATTACAACTATAAAACTAAAGGCAGCAATATTCTGCTGAAGTGTTTCTGAGATAAATACAGAAAACCTGTCACTATTGAAGGAAATTTCTCTGGAATCTATGAAACCAACATCTTATTGGAAAAATGTTTTTAAAAACAATTGCCACTGCAGTTTTCCATATATGTATAGATATATGTGTATAAATAAATATTTAACTTTTAAATATGGATTTTGCTGCTTTTGATCTTAGTTTAAAATTTACTTTGCCTCTCACTTTAGTATTTTTGGGGTTTGGAGATGTTTAGGAGCAATTATTTTTTCGTATCACCACCGTCATGCCCGGAATAACGTTGTATCCAACAATACTCTCATTCCGAGATAAATTGAAAAAATGAAACCAGTTACAATTTATTACATTTTATATTTTAAATATATCAAAAATATAATTCTTGACTATTTTAAATGTAAAATAGAGAAAAAAGGCAATTAAATTTGGATCTATTGTAAAAAAAACATTGTGAAATAGTGGAAAAACGTTGTATATGAAATTTTAACATACAAATGTCATCGAGGTCCTTGAGCTTAGCAGCCTTATTGGCAGTGGATTGGAATACATTAAAGTTAGTTCCAGGCTCCCTAACTGCATGATTTTTTCCGAACGGTAGACAATCTCTCCCGTCTTTCACTAGAGGTGGTAGAAGGCTCTAGGAGGTCCATGATTCTAATTCTTTGTGGGAGGTTCGAGCTCTGATTGTGATGGGATCATCAGTAAAGAACTTTTACAGAACGATAAGTCACTCGTACATACTATTATCTCCGTCTGCTTGCTGAATAAAGCGTCAGACATTAAATTTCTCAATACACAAGACGGGGTGATTATTTTGTTCATTGTAATTCAGTAACCTGAATGCTGATTGAATATTTATCTTGATATTAAAATCGAATCAAACATTTTTGACACAAACTCGACCCTGCGAAAAAGAAAGAATTAAACTTTTTGTATCGGTATTATATTAAGTTACGATATAAAGAGCACTACAATGCCAGCATTATTATCAAAAACATTTCAATTATCAGTATGGATAAATCAATTGAGTAAAATCGGTTAATGTTCAACAAAATAATATTGTCACATATGAAATCACATATCAATCAGAACTGCCAATTTGTATACAACGTTATTCCACAAACATGTTCTGGCGGGTCAATGTCAGGCTTGATAATATTTTTTCTGGAAGAATACTCCTTTCCTGCATCGTTCAACTTCTTGGCTTTGATATCTTTCCAGTTTAAAACATTCGATGTTTGTTTTGTCCCTTTATTTGTGTGAATTAAACCACGCTCCATGATATTGACGCGCGGCGACGCCATT
>JADDOH010013812.1:0-17296 GCA_016648135.1 Agrypnia vestita
AATTTTAGAACGTACAACTACTAGCAACACCGCTTCTGTTCGATATGGTCAAAATAATTTAAATAAAAATAAGACTTACAAATCTTTCTTGACTAAAAGTACTGGAAATAATTGCTTATTATGTTTGAGAGAAGATCATAAACATTTGTACGAATGTCCAAAGTACAAAGGCATGCCGATCAACGAACTCTTTAATTTCATAAAGACCAAAAATGGTTGTATTAACTGTCTAAGTTACTCGCACATTATAAAAAATTGCAAATCAACGCGTAATTGCAAAAAATGCAATAAACGTCATAATACGCTTCTTCATTTTGAAGATAATAATCGAGATGATGCGCATCCAGTAGCATCTATATCACTGGTTACCGCGCGAAACCAGTCAAAATCTTATTCGCCTAGTGCTAATATTTTATTGTCGACGGCCCAAGTATTAGCTTACAAAAATCAAAATGAAAAACGGTTAATACGATGTCTAATTGATAGTGCATCGCAAAATCATTTGCTCACAGTATCGTGCTGTGATGAGTTAAATTTAAAAATCTCGCCGCTTTACAATGCGGTCCTCAAGGGTGTAGGCAATAGCTCGCGTCCAATAAAAGGATACACTAATTTCATCATACAATCACGAGTAAATTCACAGACTTATAATATCCAGGCTTTGGTTGTTGACAAAATCACCAATAACCTACCTGTGCAATACATTGATACGGCAAATCTGGCTTATTTAAAAAATGTTCAACTCGCTGACACGGATTGGAATATACCGAAGCCGATCGATTTAGTTTTAGGTGCAGAATTATTCCCGTATCTTATATTAGGTGGTCGAATAAACGCACCCTCTCCCGCTCCGCCGTTTTTAGAAACGACTTTAGGCTACATCATAATGGGCGAGATGTCTATGGAAAATCCCAAAAAGGAAGATTCTACTTTAACTCTTCTATCTCTAAATGATGGTGATTTACAGACTTCTCTGCAAAGTTTTTGGCATCTAAAAGAGATTCCAACTAGGCAGTTCCTGAGCCCCGAGGAGACGACCTGCGAAAGGTTATACAGCGCATCTGTAAATAGAGATGAGGCTGGACGTTACTCGGTCGCATTACCTTTTCGTGGAGATTCAAAGGAATTAGGTAATTCACGAAATACTGCGTATCGCCGACTTATCGCTCTAGAGAAGAAATTCAAACAAGAACCAAAACTTCGTGAAAATTATAATAACGTAGTAAACGAATACATTAAAAAGGAGTATTTAACTGATGTTTAACGCAATCGATGTCTCAAACCAGGGTTATTACATACCGCATCATGCCGTCACACGCCCAGATAAGCCAATGCCGCGAATTGTACTCGACGCAAGTTCAAAAACCCATACTGGGAAATCATTGAATGATGTATTATATGCTGGGCCTAACTTACAAGCAAACCTTTTCTCTCTTTTACTTGAGTTCCGGTTATTCCCTGTAGCTATGACCGCGGACATAAAGCAGATGTATTTACAAATTGGTACATTTCAAAATGATCGTAAATATTTAAAGATATTATTTCGTTTTAGCGACTATAGCAACGAGACGATCAGAGTATTTCAATTCAACCGCCTTCCATTTGGCCTCAAACCTAGTCCGTATTTAGCTTTGCGTACTATTCGTCAGCTAGCATCAGACATGCGCTTTCAGTACCCTGATGCCGCTGCAGTCGCCGAGTCTAAACTTTACATGGATGACTTGGTGCATTCAATTCCTGACGACGAATCGGCCATCCGCACCTCTCGAGAGTTAATCTCGTTATTCAAATCAGGATCCTTTGAATTAATTAAATGGTCGAGTAATTCTTTGGCATTACTCAATGACCTCCCGCATTCTCATCGAAGTTCAGTGGATTTCACAAATGAGAACAACAGTACTAAAGTTCTCGGTTTATCTTGGGACCCCGCTGAGGACAATTTCTTCTTAACAACTCTGCAGGTCCAAGAGACATGTACAAAGCGAAGCATACTTTCATTAGTGGCTCGTTGGTTTGATGTTCTAGGCATCGTGGCCCCAGTAATCCTGTATGCCAAATTGCTCATTAAGGAGCTCTGGTTGTGCGATATTGGTTGGGATGATGTACCTCCTGAGAGCATCATTCAACGCTTCACTGCACTTACGAGTGAATTTCACTTGCTCTCGACTTTGAGAATTCCGCGCCATATTGGTGTTCTAAAGGACAGTACAGTTTGCATCGTCGCCTTCTGCGATGCGAGTATGAAAGGTTATGGTTGTGTCATTTATTTGCACTCCACAGATTTAACCGGGAACGTATCAGTCAGGTTATTGTGATCCAAGTCTAAGGTTTCACCAACAAAGATAATTTCACTCGCTCGTTTGGAGTTATGCGCTGCCCTTTTGATGTCGAAGTTAATAAAGACTGTTCGGGATATTTATAGTTCACGCATCACCATCGCAGGAACATATGCATTCTCGGACGCTACAATTGCCTTGTCATGGATCCACTCTTCCCCTCATAGATGGTCCGTATTTGTGAGCAACCGCGTAGCTCAATGCCAGGAAAATGTACAACCCCAAGATTTCTATCATATCGCAGGCATTGAGAATCCTAGTGATTGTCTATCTAGGGGCATGTTACCATCTCTATTGGTAACCCATGACTTGTGGTGGAACGGGCCTGTATGGCTACGTTCTGTCATTTCAAGTTGGCCTATCCAACCATTCTTACCTACAAAATATGAGGTACTCCCGGAATTTAAATCCACAACTTTGATTACCGCTAAGATTGTACCTTGTAGTTTTTACGAATTAGCTCAAAATATCTCTCGGTGGGATAAACTTCTGCGCATCATCGTATACTGCCTCCGTTTTATGAAAAGATTACCTCGTTCCCCAGCAATTGGAGTCGCTGACTTACTTGCTGCTGAAAACACGGCTATTCGTGCCGTTCAAAATGTTCATTTTGCTAAGGAAATGGCGGATCTAAAAGGAGGAAAAGGCTATTCTAAAAGGTTAAAACGTCTTAGTCCTTTCATAGATGAGGATGGTATTTTGCGGATTGAAGGAAGATTATCCAATTCAGGTCTTCCTTTCGAGGCAAAACATCCTGCTCTGCTCCCAAAACATGACCACGTAGTCGCCCTTATAATAGATCACCATCACCACACTGGGCCAGGATTACTTTCATCAATCCTTCGTCAACGCTTTTGGATTCTTTCCGGAAGAAGCGTTATTAGATGGAGAGTGAGAAAATGTAATAAATGCTTTCGCGTTTCTCCTCTACATCCCACGCCTAAAATGGCTAATTTGCCAGCCTGCCGAATTCAGGAAGCAAAGGCTTTTACACACACAGGGGTAGATTATGCTGGTCCGCTAAATATAACACTCCAACGCAAGCGTGGACAAAGGTCGCAAAAGGCCTACATCTGTATTTTTGTCTGCTTGACAACGAAAGCTGTTCATATCGAACTAGCATCAGATTTATCCTCGGACATCTTCCTAGCTGCATTCAAACGTTTTATAGCACGTCGAGGACCCGTATCTTGTCTGTATTCCGACAACGGCTCGAACTTCATAGGTGCCAAGGCACAGTTAGATGAATTTTATAAATTAATCTTGTCCTCGGACTATCAAAACGCTATAAAGGATGAGCTTATTAAACGACGCATTTGTTGGAAATTAATTCCACCGCATAGCCCGCACTTTGGAGGGATCTGGGAAAGCAATATAAAATGTTTTAAAACACATCTATACCGCGTAATCGGAAGTCAGTTGTTGACTTACGAGGAACTCTTCACAGTTCTTACACAGATCGAAGCGTTGCTCAATTCCCGGCCACTTTGTGTTATGTCTGAGGATCCGTATCCTGAGGCGCTGACACCAGCACATTTTTTAATGTCATCACCACTCCAGTATCTTCCGGTATCGGACATTGCTGACGATACGCGGAGTCTTTGTACACGCAAACAACTACTAGATAACTTAGTTAGGTCATATTGGAAAAAATGGCATCTAGAGTATTTACACACTCTACAAGTCCGACAAAAATGGTGTACTCCAGATAATCCCGTCACCGTCGGTAAAGTCGTGCTAGTGGGTCAGGATAACGCACCACCGCTTAGCTGGCCTTTAGGAGTAATCTCTCAAATATATCCAGGTTCAGATAGTGTAGTGAGAGTTGCTCTAGTGAAAACTGAATCCGGTTTTTTCAAGCGACCAGTGGTGAAACTTTATCCTCTCCCGACCCAATAAATAGCTCTTAGTTATATATTATTTTTATTTATTTTTTTCACGCCTCTTAGTGTACAATAGCTCTTAGTTATGTATTATTTTATTTTATTTTCATTCACGCCTCTTTGTTATTGTTCGATGTATTAATTACTTATATCGCAGCATTTACGTGCTTTTCTTATTTGCGTTTCATAATTTACCGCTGAATATGTCAGATTGACACATTTTAATTTACTCATATATTATATATCGGGACTGATATTACGCTGTCTCTCTTTTTTCTATATCATAATTTAGTCGTTATTGCGATAAGGAAGTTGCATCATGCGTTCGGATGATTTTTTATTAATTTTGAAAGCTCTGTGAGCTTCCAAGGCGGGGAGCATGGTCGGGCCATATCTATATTTGGAATATATAGCGAACGCCTTTCATTGAGAAATTAGGCAAGCCGCGTTACCTGTCTCCGCCAATGACGCGAGACCCAGCAGGGCCGGCTGTAGTACATATTGGACCGCCGCTGTGAGTACATACTCGTTCGCCATCGCCGCCGTGTGACATTTTTTACGCACGTTCCGCAATAACCTCAATTTGTCGTTCGATCTTAAAACCGCCTTTTCAAATCCGTTCTTCGCAGTGGATTTGTTTACATTATTGGTGAAGACGGCCACCCGCATCTACAGTCCACTCAATCGCATTTCATCAGGTCGCAGTTCAATAAATCGAAGATAACCAGGAGGTAAGTGTCTTGCATGTTTTCTCAGTTACGGGCCTTTCGCTACGTATTGGACATCTTGCTTGCCCCTTGGAAGTTTCCGTATAGTTGGACGCTCAAAGCGCACCATTTAAACCATAACCTAACCGCCTCACCAGTAAGCACGAATGTTCTTATTACTTTCCCGCATTATTGATCAATCGTCTCTCTTACATGGGTAGGTAGCTCCGGCTAAGTTGGCCAATACCTACCAGCTACGACCACGCACGGTGAAAAGTTACTGTCTGTCGATTGGTGAAGTCTGCGTGAAACCCAAATTGTAGAGACTTGTCACCTTCGACACGCGCATCGCGGGTTCGCCGTCACTGACCTAGGAACTACCCCGTTGCGTGCAGTATACAAAAAGAAGTAACCCATAAACACCAAGTTTTTACTATACTCCATTTTTTTGTAAAATATAACAATAATTAAAGACGTATTGAAACATATAACATAACACTAAACTTACAGAAATTTAATACATTTCTAAAATGTCAGATGTTTTTGAGATGTCAAGATTTTGATAGATTCAATTATCATCAATATCGTACCTTATGAATTTCCAGCGTCAAATGATTTAGTCAGAATCAGATTTGAGTAATGTAGAATTCTTCAAAACTAAGCAGAAATCTAAAAGAAATAAATTATTACTTGATTATTTCCCAAAAAACCCAATTTTGCTGTCATCTGTGAACCAATTGTTTTGTAAATTTTCGAAATTCGTAGTGATGTACCTATTATACCGACGGAGTAATTTAAATTTAGAAAATATTCCGCGACGTTATCGGGCCGCCGCGCCGTTGCTAATCAAACATTTCTCATGTTCCAATTTGAAAAAACCAATAAAATTTCTAAAAATCCGAAATTATACTATAATTATTAATTTTTTTTAACGAAAATTAATAATTATAGTATAATTTCGGATTTTTAGATCTTATTGATAGATCTTCTTGATCGTCGCCACGAGTCTGCTTGCCAAGTTTCAGCTCGATTGGATCACGGGAATAGGGTCAAAAATCGATCCAAAGTTTTTGTTGACGGCAAGCAAGCAGACGCCAAAAATAGCATTTCACATTGACTTGCTATTGAGAAATTTTTCGTTTTTTTAACGTTTTTTCGTACTCCGCGGGACGCCACCCGTTGCAACTTTGCACCGCTGTAACTAATAAACTCGGCGTTACTCATTATCGGAATAAAAGTGTAATTATCAATAGAATTTCTCTTTTCGGATCGACCCCCTGGCGGGGCGATGCCAGCGGGGCGCCGGGGGTGTTCCGCCCCTGGAGCACCGACCGCTCCAAGTCCGGGGGGCCCAGCGGAGGCGCAATCGTAAACGTTGGACTGTAAAGTTTGAAGTGAAAATAGTGCGTGATTTATTTATATCCAACCCTTTTGTCCAGGTAATAAGGTTAGGAGTAAACAGCACGGTCTGGCGCTCGGCCCCCCGCGGCAGCGCCCCCGGGGCCCCCTGTCGCCGCAGGGGCGCGACGTATTCAAAGGTTAATTGTAACAACGTAATTTGATTCAGCGTCGCGCGACATTTCACACAGGTGACTTGGGATTAATCGAATTAAGATGGGCTGGAGCCCGGTTTAAAAGATGATATTTACCGTTACAAGGGATACTAGTCCCATAGTAGAATGCCATGGAGACATGCTAAATGAATGTCAGAGATTTGGTTGAGATAAATCTCAATACCATAATGTATATACAGGGTTACTTGTAAAACATTAATAACCTCGCAGGACTATACTCCTGACTTGATTATGAGTCAAAAATGTACAAGCTGTTATGACCTAATATCAATAGTTAAGGAGATACGCGTCATCAAACTTTGCATTTTTTTTCAATATTTCTGACTTATCTTTTGTAAAACGTTGGACTATCATTACAGTAACTTATATCGAGTGTGAAAAATTCATTCCCTTCAATACAAGTCAAATAAAAAAATTAAAACATTCGAATTCCAATTGGAAAACATTTCAATTGGATTTTTTTTAGGGTTTTAATCATTTTATTTAACTTGTATTGAAACGAATGAATTTTTCGTAATTGATATTAGTTACTATAATGATAGTTCAACGTTTTACAAAAAATAAGTCACAAATATTGAAAAAAAATGCAAATTTTGATGTCGCATATCTCCATAACTATTGATATTGGGTTATGATAGCTTGAACATTTTCGATTCATAATCAAGGCAGGAGTATAGTCCTGCGAGGTTATTAATGTTTCACAAATAACCCTGTATAGCCCGCACGCTCCAATCTTGCGCGAACAACATATTCAAATGACGTGAGTTTATTGAAATGCGTACGTGTGAGTATTGTGTTTATGCCATATTTTACCGTGATACATGCACTCATACACATGTCTAATCCTACGTATTCATATACCCTGGCGTCTTTTGAATATATGTTGTTTACGCCAGATTTTATTGTGATACCTATGTAAAAATGTGAAAAAAAAAGATAAACGTACTGGAGATATAATCCGCTAAACATGAAGACCTTTAAATCGAGGTTTTACGATTTATTTCTATATTAAAAATTGTACAGATTTTATTATTAATATTTAAAGCATTAACTAGACATTATAACAGATTGTTAGTTAACTTTGTAAAAACCACTACCAGATTTTAGGTCTACCGGTTTCGAGACGTACCCGTCTCTTCGTCAGGACCAACACTACACCACTACATTCACAACACTACACACCTCAACCATATTATTGTTACACTTCCACCAATAATTGATCAAATGCGTGTTAGTCTTGTCAGGGACAAACAGTGCACGTTTGTCCCCGACAAGACTACTATGGTTGAGGTGTATAGTGTTGTGAATGTAGTGGTGTAGTGTTGGTCGTGACGAAGAGACGGGTATGTCTCGAAACTGGTAGACCTAAAATCTGGTAGTGGTTTATACAAAGTTAACTAACAATCTGTACAGATTTTGGTTGGATCATGCCTGTCTCACTAGAAAAATCTCTTTCGAGACAGGCAAAGATAACAATGTTTACCTGCTACAATATTTTTCACATAACAGCACACAAATACACCGTATATTATGCATTAAAATATCATATTCAATGCATTATTAATTAATAGTAAAAAGTGTGTTGTGTAACTTTATCATATTCAAATGTTCACAAAATATCCATACTTTGTATTTTAATGTCACTCTAGGACCGTTTATTAGGGCCATTAATGACATGTTGACGGTCTGTTTGTTAAAAAATAAAATAACTAGGTAAGCAGTAGAATAAGAGTGCAAAACAAATGATATTTTAAAAGCAATAGTACAGAAGTAAGCAACCGAATATAAAAATGAGAAAATTAATAATTGTGTCCAGGTACATATTTTATTTATTTATTTAAAAAATCCTTGTTTAAAAATAAAGATACTTAATACTAATTTAACAATAAAACATAGGATAAGATAAATTACACATTTTTTTGTTTTGTTTAATTTGTGGATTATGCCACTCTACTAGGCTACGCCTGTCCCAGAGTGGCGTTATAGAACACAATTATAATATTTTTTCGAGTTCGTCAGTAGTATTTATTTTCATAAGGTAGTTATTATGTATCTACAGAGTATCAAGTGGAATGTTAGTGAAAGTTGAGTTAGTCATAAGTCCAAGTGTAAATATGTGTAGAATAATTGTTTAATGTAAAAAGGGTTAAAGTTTTGTTTAAGATTATTTTTTATTTTCCTTAATTAATTAATTAATTTATATAGGTATATATTTTTATTTGAAGACATTATTAGGCATATGTAGTTATATATAAAAAAAATATGGAAATAGTAAGTGTAAGCCAGAAAAACAGTAGGTAAATACAAGAATGCGGTTGATGCAATTCTATCTGTTGGGAATTTGCTTGAATTATTGCGTTCGTTATAGTGAAGTTCGTAAATCAAGGGCCGCCTGTATGATTGAAAAAAAATATTCGACTATTTTTTCATTTTTCTGTATTTGTTCGGTGTTGCAGTGTGAAACGTCTTCCAAAAGCACAATAAGAATGCATAATATCACCGATACAAATATTTTGAAAATAACTATGAAAAAAATAAACAAAAACACGTACTATTGTGTTATTTTCAATTTCTAAAGCAGTCGAGCGTCAATACCATTACGACCAAAGCGCACCGCCGCTCTTTCGTGAAAGTCGTATTCACGTCACACACATCCAAAGTCAAATTTAGTTGTCAATGTCAACATAAAGGAATATCGAGAATGGAAAGAATGATGGATTCGAAGATCCCCCCTCTTTCTAGTTATATCGTGAAGCATGACAGTGTCCACAATACTTACCCACGTAACCTGTTCTGCAAAAACTGTCAACGGAGACTCGACTGACGCAAAAATGGCGTGAAATTCTTCCGAATTGCAAATCATCGCATCGATAGGCACAAAATTGTAGCGAGCAACAGGATAACAATGGTGGACTTTTTTTAGTAATATCCAGGGGCGGAATCAGATTAATTATTCAGAATAATGATGATTACGAGACTCATTAGAACGTATGAATGATATAGACATGTTTTCAAAAAGACATTTGCATGAAATTTGCATGAAACTAATAAACTGCAATATATCAATCATCAGATCCGTACTAGAGCAACAATTTTACGAAAAGTGGAAGGTCCGTTTATGAAAACTTCTTTTGCACAAAGGCATGCAATTTTCTTAGGACCACGGATGTATAACAAATTACCAAAAGAGATAATAATTACGAAACATCTAAAATTCCGTGTATTGCTGACTGAATGGCTATTCAATATTGGGAGAAATCAGCTGGAAGAGATGCTCAAATGAACAATACTGTATTTACTGAACATTTAATCTATACTTTGTTCTTATATTGTCAACCTTGGAATTAATTTACTTTAATTTACTTATTTACACTTTTGTTTGTTCATATATGTATATACTTTTTACTTTACTTTACTTATATTTTTATTCTTACTTACTTTATTTCTTATTTATTAATTACTTTATATAAGTATATACTCTAAATTACTTTACTTTTTTTTTTTTTTATTCTTCTAATTACGTAACCATGAAATTAAATATTTAAATGGAGTCTCAATGAATGGAATGGCTACTTACCTCAGAACAGGTATTTTTATGTACCTAGCGAGGTAGGTAACGATAAAGGCCTGCATACAAAAAATTGTATATTGTATTTGTTGCTATCTTATTCATAAACTCTGTAAATATTCTTAACATTAATTATGTTTTGATGCAAGCTCTTATAAAAGTTATTGAGCCAATAAACGCCGATTTATCGGCACTGAAACTGAATGTACTTAGATGTGTTTTCAGCTCCAATTCAAAATTTAAGAAGAACCTTTTATTGCAATTGACAAAATGTGGGGTATAAAAGAGCTGCCTTTGCTTTTATACCAAAAATATATAAAAAAATTAATGCAGTCTTCGAGGATTACTATAACAAGATGCAATGAATTTGAGATTTTATAGGAAACATGATTTTGGAAGGTACAAATATTCAGTACATTTTAAATTAGTCATCCTCGGTGACTGCATTCAAAACATTTTTTAATTTTTGGATATTGCTGCATTTGCTTTTAATTCCCGCATATGATCATCGAAGCAACAGATAAATCAACTTTCTTGTATGATTATATATTTTGTAATGTAATAAAGTAACATATTCTGATATTATTTAGTTGAAGTTATGCTATACCACTATGCACAAAATGTATAGGCATGTCATGACTGTGATAAACTAATTAAATTAAAAATAAAATCGTCGCTTAATGGTAAAATAACAATTTAATAGCTTGCAAAAACAGTTTTTTTAAACTAATACATAACAACCGGCAAAATTATGTATACTGTGTTTATTAGTGTAAGCCTAACCTAACCTAACCTAACCTATCTCACCGGGTACATATAAATATAAATATACCTTTTATGAGGTAGGGAACATTTATTCATTCCTTAGCTCATTACAGCGAGGTTATAACAGATTTTTAAAAAATATAACAAATATTTGCGCAACTTATTCAGTCAGTTATTTTTATTTTTATTAAAGTATTGAAAAGTGTAGAAAAAGAAATTACCTTTCCTGTTGTACTATACTATTGTAATGTTATACAATACTGGGTGTCCCAGAGGTCGACGTCAAGCCGCAATTGCGTGAGAGGCCAAGTCATAATAGTTATCAGAAAAATATTAAAATAAATATTTAGTTATGTGTTTTTAAATTACAAGCATTAAAAAAAAATCGAAAAAAATCTACACCTCGTGAAGGGCTTTTCACTCATGTTGCTACAAATCTTTACTTTTCTTAATTTTTTATTTTATTATGTAATCCTAAATAATGCTTCTGTAAACTGTTGTCCAAAATTCAAATTCTAACTGGTCCAGCTTGGAAGAAAATGTCACTTTTTGAACAAACCAAGTATTTAAAATCAATACTTCGCCCAGTTTTAACTGACTGTACTGGAAAAAAAATGTACCGGCTTAAACGAGATTTACGGTACCAACTATAATGCAAGTTGACACAAACAGTCCCAATGGCCGGTCGTATCAACTTGGCTTATAGTAATCTTTCGTATAAATCATCGATTATTGCGTTTTCCACCAATGACACAACCCGTATTCTTATTATTATTACTACAATCAAAGTTGATACAACCAGCCCTAAGTCAACCACAAAGTGTAAATGGCATTTGTGCAACTTTGTTTTTACAAAACAAATAAATATGCAAGGAATAATACAAGACTATGGTCCCGTTGTTCATACAATGAAAATAAGTATTTCACTATATAATTTAATGTCCTGTTAATTTAATCTAACTAAAATAATCGTAATCTAAATTAAACAAACCAAACCTAATAACCTAACCTAACCAAACCAAACCTAATAACCTAACCTAACCTCATATATTGCCTATGAAATGCCAAAATATGTAGTGCATTTTTCGAAACTATAAAGTGTAATATCTTATTTAATTCTTACTTTTTAAACGTAAATTATCTTTCATTTTGTTATTAGCACATTCAATAATATAGTGACATAATCATTTTCGTTGCATATGCAATGGGACCATAATCTTGGATTTGGCCATATGCAATGCGGTAAATAAACGCCTAAATCCAGCCCTATTGTAAACAATCATTCCTCTGTCTACCTGCCGGCAGGACAGCACTAAATAAACACATCACCTTTTCTCTGTGGACATGTGAATGCGCGCGCATCTCTCGACAGATCTGTTCCAGCCATTGACTGGACCTTCGACGACAAAAGTCAACCGGCCGCGGACAATGGCGATCGCCGTCACAATGGAGGAGGAAGCCCTCGGATCAAACGTGTATTGACAGCGACATTTGCAGGAATGCCTTTTCATTTTCGATACATCAATTGAACTGCGAGGATAAATGATATTCGGCAGCACAAAAGACCGCCGATCGCATTGTCGGGCGCTGACGCGACGCGCTTTGTGCCGATTGAAATATATTCCGCGCCAACAATCGGGCGGAGGCACATTAGCCGGGCGCTGGAGTGTCGGAGCTGGTGAGGACCTCGCCAGTCATCGTGGTGATTTATGCTTCCTCTTTCGGGAGACCATTGTCGGGCGTCTGATGACTTTATTAGCGGACTTGGCACAATCGACCGTGAAAATTGTAGGCTTGAGGATACAAACATTTCCCATTGTTGGGTGCCTACGCGGGATCCGTTCCAGATCGTTGTAGCGTGTTTTGTTGCCATGTCCATCTTCACTTCAGTGTTCATGGCACTATAGTGTATACAAAAAATATAGCACACACGCCAATCTTAATGAGCCACTAACTCGCTTATTCTCGGGATAAAGCATCGCTATAATATCCTAAGACAGGACGTAATTAGGACGTACTACTCACGCCGTTTCTTGCAGGGGTAGGCAGATAGGATAGAACGCCATATTCCTCTATCTTGGCACACTACTTTTGCTTCGGCTACATTCATACATCTTCTCATGTATGTTCTATGGTTGTTGAGGCTTCTAACAGGGCCATACTCCAATATTGTAGAATCTGAACATGCCAGGTCTTTCGCGGACGCCCTCTATTCTTGTTACCTTCAACACTTGCCCTATATATTTTCTTAACCATCCTTTCCTCGCTCATGCTTTCTACATGACCAAACCATCTCAGCACTCCTTTCTTTATTCTATCTACCACACTACCAGCATTATATTCACTTCTAATTTGTACATTCTTCACTCTATCGACCAAAGATTTTCCACACAAGCGCCTTAGTGATCGCATTTCCACCGCATTCAGTCTACTTTAATTCCTTTTTTGCCAATTTCAGGCTTCACTTCCATACATCAGAGTTGGCACTAGAACGCCATTATGTACCGCTAGTATTACTTCCTTTGACAGGTTCTTATTGGTCACAATTGTCAAGAGTAAAGTTTTTATAAGAAATATCGAGACCTCTGTCAGCCGTCAACATTTATAATCATTACAGAAGAAATATTGGATACTTTGGAAGAAGAAATTAAAAAACGAATTTTTAAAATAATATAAATACCTACTAATGTTAGTATGATTTTGCATAATAGCAGTCAAGACGTGATTATTATGAAAATGCAAACCTATGACTCGTAATTTCTAGTAAGGTATTTTGGATTTTCTTAATTATTCTCCAAGTACTCAAATTATAAGCAACGGAACATAAAATTGCACAAGGATTTTGCGCAAACAGTGATCCAAAAAATATAAAGTAAATTATTTAATAAAAATTCCGTGACTAAAGATTCAGACAACTTTCCAGAATATTTTATTTTGATGTGTATTCAGAAAACTAATTTGTAAAGAATACTTAGTTCTAAAACTAGCTGCAAACTAAGCCTATCCTCAACACAGATTCTTCTAGTGAGACAGGCATAGTCCAACCAAAATTTTTTATTTCACATTTGTATAAAAATAATGGTGAACATACCAATCTTTAGAAGAAGATGCCCACGGTTGGTATATTCACTTTAGTTGGCAACATGCATGCAAGAATAGATAATATTAGGTCCTTACATATGAAATTGGCGTTTTGCCGTACTAGCAAATTTGATCTCAAATATCTTTTCTTTGGTTAGGAATTCCAAATCCAAATTTATACAGCTATTTACTCATGTATTTGTGTTTTGAAAATTATAATTCATTTGTTTTTTCCTCAATTGTTTTTTGCTTTGCGTCACTCAGTTTACAAAATGAAAAACTTGAAATATCGCGTTATTTACGAGTACGAGTTCCACCGTGGCACCAGTGCTGCAGAAACGGCTCGAAGGATTAATGATGTGTAGGGCGACGGTGCCGCAAAAGAAAACACAGTGCGTTTTTGGTTCCAACGTTTTCGTTCTGGAAATTTCGACTAAGAACAACCCCGTGGACAGGCCGGAGACCAAAGTTGATAATGACGAATTAAAGGCTATTGTGGAAGGGATCATCGCAACTACATCGAGTAGCTGCAGGCTGCGGGTGTAGTGATAAAATTGTTTTAATCCACTTGAAGCAAATTGGTAAAGTGAAAAAGCTTGAAAGATGGGTACCTCGCGAAGTGAGTGAAGCAAATCAACAAACGCGCGTTGACTGCTGCGTTGCATTACTCAACCGGCACAATAATGAAGGGATTTTAAATCGAATCATTACCGGTGATGAAAAGTGGATCCTGTACGATAATCGGAAGCGCTCATCGCAATGGCTGAACCCTGCCGAACCAGCCAAACCATGCCCCAAGCGAAAATTGACTCCAAAAAAGTTACTGTGAGCGTTTGGTGGACTGGTGCTGGTGTCGTTCACTACAGCTTTCTTAAATCTGGCCAGACGATTACGGCAGATGTCTATTGTCAGCAACTGCAAACCATGATGGAAAAGCTAGCTGCTAAACAACCGAGGCTGGTTAATCGCTCTAGGCCACTGCTGCTTCATGATAACGCTAGACCACACACTGCACAACAGACGGCTACCAAATTAGAGGAGCTTCAATGGGAATGTCTAAGACATCCACCGTACTCTCCGGACCTTACCCCGACAGATTACCATTTTTTCGAAATTTGGATAACTTCTTGCAAAGGAAAAAATTCAACTCCGATGGGGCAGTCCAAACCGCCTTCAAAGATTTTATTGATTCCCGTCCGAATGGTTTTTTTAGTAAAGGGATCGATGAACTACCTATGAGATGGGAAAAGTGCATAGATAGCAATGGTACATACTTTGATTAAATAAATATATTATAATTAAAAAAAATCGGCTTTATGTTCCTCCCATACTAAACGCCAATTTCATATGTAAGGACCTAATATAATCTTGCATGCATGTTATCTTTCTTGCATGCTTGACACACAATGTGCACAACTCTCAGTGCAAAATTCTGATAATCAAACAAAGGTTAGACGATATAATTTTCAAAGATAACTCATGATGAGCATACCATTCGAATCAATCACACGTTATTAATCATTTTCTAAAAATAACATCCTCACAACATTTGATAACGACTTCAGATCACATTATATTTGTAATGCCGAGAAGTTTTGTTTTACGCCTACTTAAAAACAAACAGAAAATAATAAACACGTAAGAATTATGTAGATAAAAATAGTTTGTATTGTTAAGCGGTTGTGGGAAACCGCAAACGTTCGACATTTTAGAAAAAAAACACAGGATGTTTATAGGTTAGCTTTAAGTAAATTATCGCGAGATAAGAATAATCTAAGGCTAACACGTCTCGCTTATATATTGCAGAAGAAGACCGCAGTGAAATTGATTACGTTAACATGTTGTACAGCGTTGCGCAGTCGATAATTTAATAGGGGCTGTACTTAATTAAGATATCTACGAAATACATCGATAAAGTATATCAAAATATATATTGAAAGTACTTTACTGCACTTTTGTCAGAAGCAAACTCGAGTATGCAACGATGCAACGCAAGTATGGAACCCCCAGTATATGATCTATGTAAATCGCTTGGAACAAATTCAAAAAAAATTTATTCGCTTTCTCAACTTTAAATTCAATTACGTTTCTGACGATTATGACAGTTCATGCAAAAAATATCACAACCTACCGTTATACAAACGTCGCGAAATAGGTGATTTGATGTACCTACTAAAAATTGTATCAGGCAACGTCGACTGTCCTGAACTATTAAATATACTAAAATTCCATGTTCCCTGTAGATCTCGTAGACACAACCCAGTCTTTCACATTGATTTTACCTCATCCAACTATCGTCGTAATTCATATTTCTTGAGGGTATGCGATGCATTCAATAAACTGATGAGATTATTGGATATTGATCTGTTCGAGTGCAGCCACACAAGATTAAGAAAAATTTTGAGTGCTGAATTTTTTTCCACGTAATAATTAAGTTTCTTTTTCTTTTGTTTAAATTTTTTATTCTTTCTTTCTATATAATTAATATGCCTTAGTCATTCATAAATATTTATCATTACTGACATATTTCTAAATGTGGAGACCTGTAATTGGCCATCTATATTGTATCAATGTTTTCTATGCTTTTTTTTTTGTGCTGTTGGTCTTCCATAAACATTAAATAAATAAATATATAAATTCTCTGTGTAACAATGTCCGTGACTAACACTAACAAGACTACGCTGGACGTCGTTGTTCTCACAGCCTTAAGTCGCGGTCGAGATATGTAGTAAAAGTACGTCATTTTTGACGGGTTGTAGCTAGTGTACTTGGTAATTAATATTCAGTCTGATACTGCTTACTGCTTTTTTTCTTCAAAATATACATTATGCTTAAATGTACTGACTGCACGCGCCTCGTACGTGATGAAATAATGCTGAAATGAAATACAGGGATAGGATTGTTATATTGGTAACAGAAAAAATAGACGTACCTACTTATTTACGTGTACTATATACCCGCACTTATTTATATATATTATAAACATATATCATAAAGTAAGAGTCAGGACATCAGTTAAATGTCATCACGGCATAATTGACGAACTGTGCAATGTTGCATAATAGCGGTCAAGACATGATTTTTAAGATAACGCGCAAACCAATCAGAATTGACTCGATAACTACTGTTCCACCTTCGAAAAAAACACCTTCGAAATGATTCATAATTAATTAATTTGCATAGTTACTATGATTTTTACTAAAGTTAAATTTAATTAAGATAACATTATGACAATACTAAGTAATATTGTTTATTGCACATATTTAAAATAGAGAGGAATAGGGTGAACGGTGCTTTGAATGCAATAATTTCTAATAGAAATATGTCTACCGAGGCAAAACTAGCGGTACATAATGGAGTTCTGGTACCGACACTAATGTAT
>JADDOH010013814.1:0-37024 GCA_016648135.1 Agrypnia vestita
ATATATACCTACATGTGTTTTTTTAATCGTTTAACAATTTGTGTATTTGCCAATAATAACCCTTTAAAAAAAACTGCATGAGACGATTCTTCTTATTGCAATATATTTCTCTTAGGGCCTGTTGTGTTAACTTGGAGTATAATATGTAGCTGGCGACGATAGTTTAAACTGTGAATCTCGTAAGCCGGTGCGCGTGCGCACTGCATGCGATTTTTGACTCAATTATTCGATCGTTAACGTAACGTAGCGCCGACTGGTAGCGTTAGTTTCGGCCGCAAGTTAGGGCCGTGAAAACAGCGTCATCTGGCGTAGCGTCTTGCTAGCATTAGTGACGAACGTTTTTAAATTAGTTTTTTTTTAAATAGAGATGCGAACACGGAATACATGTCACATCAAACTAAACTAAGCTATACGCTTGTACTATGAAAATAGCTAACTTTCTAGTCTGGAGTAAGGTTCGAACCCGCGACCTTTGGATCACGAGGCTAGTGTCCTAACCACAAGACCAACAAGCTACTCTTGTTATGGACATTATTACATAGAGAATTATGTATTTTGATTTTAGTATATCATGACCTTGGAACAACAGTATCATCTAACATTTTGGTCAAAATTATTTTTTATACCAGATTCTGACAGTAGCTAATGTTCTCTTTAAAACTGTTCCAATCGTGTCAAAGTTCCTGGCAGTTTAGGAAACGAAAAGAAAGGAAAATTATATTTTACTAGCACTTATAATATTTTTTGGAACTTCTGATTTGAATACAAATAAAGTGTACGATTTTTGTTATATTACGTGTCCGAAAACAGAAATACTTACATTTTTTTTATTAATTATTCTAATTGTACGGCGCCATTTTGTTAATGTTTAGATAATGTGTACCATAGACGTACTATAAATATAGACTAGTCACTAAAAATCAAATCTGAGACATCTAGTTTCTGCTGTCTTCTATTGCGTACAAAATGTATCAGTCAGAAAGAGATAGAAATTATATAAGAAAGGACAATAAAACATAATTTTTAACAATGAATGCATATGAAGTTAGCAGCGAATTGCGGTATTTATTCTATGGTCTTTTCTCTTTTTTTCTTATAGCGCAACATACGTGTAAACGAGATACAAATATAAACAGGGTTGTGTGTTGTATTAATATTTTATATATAGGTATATCGCGCGGACATTTATACATTTTGGACACCCCTAGACCAACTCCCGCAATGTGCGTCTATGTTCACAGTAATTCGTGTTGTCGTTCTGTGTAGCAGATATTTTGGTTTGTAACTAGTCTATATTTATATGATGTGTACCGTATATTATTTGAATATTAGTTTGTTGAGAACCTCTGTTTGACAGCAACAGATGACGACATCGGGGAACCCCGTGTGCATAGACAATAAGCTTTATTGAAATTTTTAATGGAATCCAGAAGCCACTCGGTCTATGGTGGTATCACATGGTCTGAACACTTTAGATAAGCATCTCACTACAAAAGCATAAATTCAAATGCACACAATAAATTACACATAATCTCATAAACAAATATGAAACACATTTGTTTATTTTAAAGTAAGTACTGTCATTACTAATTTGCTGAAGGCAGTCATCTTTTGTTTTTTACTTTTAAAAAATATTTTTACAGAATATAACAGAGCTAGTTCACAATACTTTACAGGGAGATTACTGCCTAAATTATGAGTCGAAAACATTTAAGCAATGTCCTAACATCAATAGTTATGGAGATAAGCTACTTCAAAGTTTACATCTTTTTAAAATATTTCTGACTTATCTCCTGTAAAACATTGGACTATCATAAAAGTGAATTGAGACAAAAATTAGAAATTCATTCGCTTTAATAAAGGTGAAATAAAACCTTTCAGAAATTTGAATTTTTTTTTACGAAGTTTTAATAATTCCCTTTGACTTGTATTAAATCAAATGATTTTTTAATATTCAATATAAGTTAATCTAATGATAGTCAAATGTTTTCAGAAAATAAGTTAGAAATATTTTTTTAAAAATGTATTAGGACATTGTTGCTGGAACATTTTCGATTCATAATTTAGGTAGAAATTCTTAAGTATTGTGAACTACTTAGCTCTGTTACACCCTATACAGGGTTATTTGGAAAACATTAATAACCTCGCAGGACTGTATTCCTGCATTGATTATGAGTCGAAAATGTTCAAGCTATCATGACCTAATATCAATAGTAATGGAGATATGGGACATCAAAGTTTGCATTTTTTTCAATTTTACTGACTTATTTTTTGCAAAACATTGGACTATCATTACAGTAACTTATATCGATTACGAAAAATTCATTCATTTCAAACTTTCAAAAAAATGCAAACTTTGAAATCGCATATCTCCATAACTATTGATATTAGGTCATAATAACGTTTTCGACTCATAATCAAAGCAGGAATATAGTCCTGCGAGGTTATTAATGTTTTCCAAATAACCCTAAGGCCCGGTTGTTTCAAGTTCGATCAAAGTAAGCGGTCGATAAAAGCATAGATTTTTACGAAAACGGATCGTCTGATTGGTGGAGAACGTAAAATTTCAGTTTAAACTCTACGCTTACTTTGATCGAATTTGAAACAACCGGGCCTAAATATGATTAAATCACGTCAACTGATCATTTCTTTATTCTATCTACCACGCTGCAGCCAGCATTACAATGACATCTAATTTGTTCATTCCTCACTCTATTGGACAAATATTTTCCACACAAGCGCCTTAGTGACCTCATTTCCGTTCAGTCTACTTTAATTCTTTTTTTGCCAATTCCAGGCTTCATTTCCAAATATCAGAGTTGGCAATAGGATGCTATTATGTACCACATTTTATGACAGATTCTTGATGGCTGTAACTGCAGTCAGTCATTTCAATATTGTTCTCAGCCTTGTCGTCCCTACTAAACATACTTCTCAAACATACAAACTCGTTCACTTGTTTTAAGCATTTATTGTTCACCATTACATAACACTTAGTTACTCTTTCATCTCGTTTTGAGCACCATCACTTTCGATTCGCTGATATTCATCAGTTCAAGTTCACTTTTCATGCATACATTAGACATCCTAGCAACGGGATAAAAATGTGTATAATATTGAATGCCATCCATTTTGCAAATCCATCTTTTGCTAAATTACTCTTTAGGACCCTAAACAATACATAAGCATTCTCTCCTCTTTATCTGACCCAGCCACACCATTCTTCCAACATAAATATATTGTATTATACGTCGTCCCTTCCAAATTTTGCCACAGTTTATTAAATTATAAATAATTGTTTATTGATTTCGTTTATGCATTGATTTCATTAGCTAAAAAAATTAAGCAATTACAAATACACCTTCTACTTATGAATAAAAGTAAACTGCAGTCCGTTTGTAAAAAAACAAAAAAATATGTACAAGAACTAATATTATATACAAGTAAATGTCTATTTAAAAGTATATTCCTAACAGAGCTAGCAAATCTTTCAGTCAATTTATTTCGCAGTCTCCTTTACTCCAGAAAAATCTATCATTTATAATTCTGTTTTTTTTTTTTCTAAATAGATTATTACTTAATTTTTCGTCAACATAAATTATTGAACTGTAAAAAATAACCTTGATGGTTTTCCGGAACCCCTGATCACTAGGAGAACATCTATCTGCTAGAAAACACGGCATTTGTTAAAAGTGCCGTATGTAACAATAATCATTTTTCAAAAACAAATTTTGAAAAAGTTGTCTCTTTTTAAAAGGATTTGTTTGTTTTTTGCAGAACAACATTTACTGCTTATCAGCTGGAGGAGCTAGAGCGGGCCTTCGAGAGAGCTCCGTACCCCGATGTGTTCGCTAGGGAAGAACTGGCCCTCAAGCTCAATCTCAGCGAGTCTAGAGTTCAGGTAACACAACCAGCTGTATATCACATCGCAATAATGAATTATTAATCATTATTCTTATGTTATCGTAAATGTTAACATGCACTCATATGGTCCAATGATAAACTAAATTTTGTATAAGAATAGTGTTGTCATAAGAAGTTTCCAAAAAGTATGACCATCCCTGTAACTCTTCTAAAGTTTTTTGATTACTTTTGAATATAGAGCATAAGCCATTATTAAACTTTTTCATTTGGTGCTTAAATTGAAACACCTGTTCCTGTGCCGTAAACTCAGTGTACATGTACATTTTTTTGATTTTTAAGTCGGATAAAAATTAATATTTTACATTTTTCACTTATATTAATCATAAAAAGTAATATTTGATATATATATAAGTGAATATATGTTGCGTAAAAGTGTTAAAAATTAGAAAAAAACATTGGTTATCACGAACGATAGCATAAAAACGTGTAAGACACGTCTGACCCTGTGAGCTGCACAGCTCTAGTGAAGAGCGAAGAACAGCAATTCGCCAAATCCGGCGCCCTATGTCCCATGCACTACATTTCCCGCATCACTCCCCCATATAATACATTCATGTGTTGACAAATAAATGTCAGTTTCTCCGAGAAAATATTTTATTTTTTGTCCTAATACATAAATATATTACAAAGGAATACCTAAACTATAAACTGTGTCTAGTGTATTTACAGACATATTCACATAATTAGAGGCAATGTAAACTCAGTTTTCATAATATTTTACGTGTTGTCTGACTAAATTACATGTTTGTTTTTATAGGTGTGGTTCCAGAATCGTCGCGCTAAATGGCGAAAGCGAGAGCCCCCAAGGAAGACCGGATACATTGGTTCCAACTCTCCTAGCTCTACCACACTCTCCAACAGCTTCACCAACTTAAATACAAATCTCGGAGGATTCTCTCAAAACAATGTTATGAACACCACAGCACCCATTGACAGCTGGTCTTACCAATCTCCTTACGAAGTCTCGTCCCACATCAGTTTAATGTCACCTAGCGGAAGTCCTTACACTGGATTCAATACAGGATCGTCAGGACCTTATTCATCATACACAACCATGCTCAACAGCCATGAATCTCAAATGTTTGCAGCTCCAATGAGAGGCCATAACTTCTCGGAATACGGTGTAGTCAATACAAACAGCCCTCCTCCTCTTGGTGTTAGAGATTACCCAATCATGGTGTCCCATTCCCCTACACACTTAGGCAGCAACGTAAACTCTCTTTCAAGCGATGAAGCTGGCAAAATTGATACCTACTCCCATTTAGATGACAAATACGTTGGGCAAATGGGAGACGACAAATATGTATCTTGCGGACTCGGCGAAGATAAATACGTTTCAAACCTCTCGCCAAAATACCAATCGCACATGAGTCCGGACAAGTACGAGAGTGATACGTCAATGATGAACGGGGACTGCACGGGATCGCCGGTCAGAAACCATGGAAATGTTATTCAGATTTCAAACAAAGATGGCACCATTAAGATGGAGTCTAACGTTAACCAAACATATGTGACTCTTCCCCCTTTTTTGAATTGAAAAACTCTTTTTTGAAATACTCATGAGGCGCGGGCGCCCTGGAGAACATTTCAGAAAAGAGTTCTGTAGTAGATTAGTTTTTTCGTGAGAAATGTACATTGAAACGCTTGCCTTCGTTTTACCCTTTTTGAGAACCTATGAATATTTTTTACCTCAAATAGTTGCCATTTAAAATATAAGAAAATAATGAAAATTGTGGTGTAACGCTTGCATTCCTATGTGCCTTATTTTAAAAAGAAGAGTTATTCAACTTCAATGTCTTTGTAAATATTGTTTGTGGTACAAACGGTTTAGTTATTTTAATTTTATTACAATTGATTGTGTTCTGTTCAAGATAGCTGAATGATCCAGAAATAAAACTTACTGGTTCAGCACTAATGGATGAGGTAGTTTAACATGAATTTTATTACTCTTTTAAGCAATTTCTAAAGATTTTTTAAATTTATGAAAAGGAAGAACAAGAGAGAGATATCATGTTCCAGCATGACGCAGCTAACAATCGCATATTGACCTCTCCTATGTAAAGTGTCTTAATAAACAAATGGGTGGTTTAGAGTTGTTTTAGTTAGTATTTGATACATACTTTAATTTATTTAGATATATATTTTATTGAATACAATATATATAAAAATAAATTACTGGTAGGACCTAACTTCATCAAATATTTTGCTGTGCGAAAAGATTGTGTCTGCAAAAATCTGTCCAGAAAACTCAGGACATCAAATGAGAGCACCTAACTACATATATCAATTTTTCAAGCTCTTCATCCTTGTAATCATATTGAATTTAATATATCAACATTATAAATGTTATCAATGTGTGTATTAGGGTGTTAAATTGTTTTGTGCGAAGTTCTTTTGAAATTAGTTTTCGAATAATTATTCCATCAAGGTTTTGTGATTAATGTCGCCTTTAACTATGTCGAAAAATGTAACTATGTATGATAATAAGTGTTATAAAGTGATTTTTTCTTTAATTTTGTAGTTCATTGTTTAATTTTATTTCTTTTAAAGTCACGTATATGTTTTGTATACCTAATAACAAACGACCGTTAGAACCTCAACAATTTAAACATAGTATCTTTAAAGTCAGAATTGCAAAAACCTAAAGTTAACCTGTGTCCACAGAATATTAATTATAATTACATAAGAACATAATACAATTTCCAATGGTGTACAACATATGCACCGATGTAATGTGATTAAAGAATATTTTAATAAACTTACATTAATAAATAAAAGTATATATTTACTTAAGTGAGGTCAGTTGTACATAACTTAAAATAAGTTAAGTAATAAGATACTTGGACGGTTTAAGACTACGAATATGACGTTCATTATTTTCATTTACATGTAGTTCGAAATAAGAATATATTTGAAAAATCACGAGAAAATGTTTATATTTTTATTTATTAATAATGCGTTCATAGTGTTCATGACCGTGAATAATGAAAAAATTAGCTGGTTCAGTCTCCCGTCTATAAAAAATGCAATAGAAAAATTTAAATAAATGACTAAGGCCCGGTTGTTTCAAGTTCGATCAAAGTAAGCGGTCGATTAAATCATAGATTTTTACGAAAACGGTTCGTCTGATTGGTGGAGAACGTAAAAATCTATGCTTTAAAAGAACGCTTACTTTGATCGAACTTGAAACAACCGGGCCTAAGGGCTGACTTTTGATTTCAACAGAGTTGCATGTTTTTTTGCATCTTAAACCCCGTATAAGAAACCCAAAGTTCTTTAGAGTGAGTCAGCATCCTGATAATGTTAGTTATTTTTATCCCATCACAAGAATGTGTCGTACATATAATATGTATTGTGCTGACATTGATACTGACATTCTTGCAAATACCCTTTTATAATTAAAAGTCACTTCTACACAACTTCCACTAATTGGCAGTAACCTGAACCCTTAGAACACATCATATTAATTTTTTATTTACATAACTGTACATGATCACACTGCATTGATATGTTAAACACATGCATGTTACTAGAGCAGGTCATGGACTCTTGTGATTGGGACAGTGGGCTAAGTTTGAAATAAGTAATGTATTGTTTTTTATGTATTTTGTACCTAGTATTCTCAGTATTCTGTTAGTGTCTCATTGAAAATAAAATAAATTAATGATCATTTGGTACGTAGTAGAGCTAACGATGTTCAAAATATGACGTTCATAGTTAAAAACGTTTTTTTAGAAAGGTCCAACAAAACATACAAATTCCGATATGTGCAAACTGAAGTTTTCAAATGACTCTCTTTATAAGTTGGTCAACATTTTCTCCAAACTCTGATGAAGATATAAGTTAAAATGAAATAAGGAAAACAAATTGGAACACAAAATCAATAATGTTAATTTTTTTACTGATTATATTGTTAATAACACCAAAGTATGTTATAACATTATTTACAGGACAGATTTTAATTCTCACATCCCTCATAAATTAATGGAAATAAATATATGTATATTTTTTTAAGTGATATCTAAGTATGTGTAAATATAGTGAAGAACTTTTTAAAGTTTCTCTAAGTTGCAACAAAATCTGATCTGAACTTCCTAAGAGTGCCTACATTGGTACCAACTACTTATATGTAAATGTATAATAAATAGGATTCTTATTTTAATGTTATAAAAATGACATAATATGTACTCAAAAAATGTCATCAAGACCGAATTGAAATAAAATCTTAGATGTAACCGAACTTAAGTTTTAAAGCGGCCTCGTAATAAAATCGTCCATGATAATGGAAATATAATACACAGAATGATTTGTAAATAAAATAGGTAATATATTTCTGTAGAATTGAAAATTTTAATATTGTCGCCATTTGTTGTCGCTTTAATTAAATGTACATGCTGTATTAAATATAAGATCTTACTTTTAGAATTATTGTGCCATGCGCTATCTGCATCGAATTATATGTCATCAATTTTCATGTGATCCAGAGTCAAAAATATTTTTAAATGAGTCATTTAACAATGTCGAATGTTAGGTTAAATATTGAAATGCCGTTAGAATGTATTAGTAATTAATATTGTACATACATGATTATTCACTGAATTTACAAGATGGTACTAAAATTTTAATAATACTACGTATATACATACTTACAATCCTTATAATTAGGAGAATAATTGAGTGTTTTCTTTTGTAAATATTTTTATTAAATAAAAAATTGTATACTTTTTATATAAGACTATATTTTATTTTCATCTTGGTTATACTGCAGGTAAGATGTTATTAATTTATTTACAATTTATATTTCTAACATAGCAGTTATTTAAAATAACTGTTGGACTTTTATCATACATAATCAACAATATTATTTAACTGCTTCACTGTCAGCTCCGCCAATTGGCGGAGCTGATAGTGAACCTGTTAATACAACAAATTTATAACTATAACAAGATGGTAAATACAGAAGATATTAAATGAAATAAACTCAAAACATCAGTCATTAAGTAAATAAAAGTTCTACTGGATTCCATCGCAGAAATAGAAGTCAATCATTCTTATTATAACCAAATTAGAATTTGCCAATATCACAGTTAAAAATGTGAAGACTCAATGTTAGTCTACACATAGAAAATACCAGGGGCGTGCAGTGGGAATAAGAAGTAAGACTTTTTCCTAAGCATATATTTCGAAAAGAAACCGAAATAAGAGATATGTCTTGTAATATTCAAATCACAATAATTAACATATTATTCAGATTTTAATATTTCATAATATTAAAATATTAAAATTTCGATATTTTTTCCCCAAATATAAGGTTACATAAATAAAAGTCATTCTTCTTGTTCCCACTGCACGTGCCTGGAAAATACATACATACTTTATAATATTTGATTCAATTACCAAAAAAATATGCTTTTAAAATGATCACACACAATCAAGAGATTTGTTTAAAAATATATATTTCAACAAAATGTACTACATAATATTATTGTAGCCAATGATATTTTTCATCAGTTACCCTTATTACCAAAAATGTTTCATATAAAAAGGGCCACATCAAAATATCTTCATATTTTAAATAGTCAATTGTATATTCTACAAATATTAGAGTAACTTGGCGGTCTTCCAAGGTGAGAATTAAACTTCTCGGGTCTCCAAGTAAGCACCTTGTGTAACCGTAATCTACTGAACAAATTGTAGTTAGTAAATTGACAGCTGTACATGAAGTAGACATTATAATAAGATATACCTACATATTAATTATGGTCAACACCTTTATGACAAAACGGTTACGGATAATCTGACTTAAGGGGTTGTTATTTTTTTAACTATATCTTCTAAGAATAATTTGAGTCATCACCCATTCCATCCACCCGCAGCCATCACAAATTGATGGAGTTAAAACAATTTGAAGCTAGCGTGGTAGGTGAATTTTGAACAAATTTCATTATTATTAAAACCAAATTAATTAATCAATTAGAAAGACATGCAGAAAAATCAAATCCACGAAGAAATATTTGGCTGCTACCGGGATTCGAACCACGGATTTTCATTTTTCTCAAAACTTCCTTCTTCAGACTAGTGGAGAAAATATCTAAAAATTATTGAGCACAAATCATATTAAATAATATTATCTATCATGTAGCATACAATTTGTTTTGATAAAATGTGCCCTTTGCTTATTATAAATTTATAACTTCGATTTTCAGGAAAAATATTTAAATTATTTTCAAACTGATCTCATTTGTAAAAAAAAAAAACAAACAAACAATGTTTAACAACGAAGTAATTAACTTTTTAATTTCCCTGTGCGGGACAGCATATACTTTTGTCATTTTGAAATTTCCAAAATTATTTGTTAATGAAAAATATTAACCAATGTATACATAAACGATGATAATAACACGAATTTTGTATGTGCAATAATAATGTCAAAAAATAATTTGAATTTGAATGTTTTTTTTATACCACAAGGTGAAGTCATCCCTTAAAGTTTAAGGTGTATTTTTGGGCTGGTTTCAAAAACTGAGTTTTAACATAGACACTATATCGATCGGCTCTGTACTTTGTTTAATGAGATAAGCATCTCGAAGTTTATTAAAATCTTTGGTGTTGTGTTTTCTGTGGAGTAACAAGATATATCCACTTTAGAAAACCAGACAAGGAAAGAACTGGTGGCGCAGTGGAGATCATGGAGAAAAAATCTGGAGGCGAGAACCCACCGGGTGTCGTCCGTCGAATCGCGAAAAATCAGTTAGCAATCATCGACAAAATCAGATACAAATCTCAAGTAACCGGCCGTATTCTGAAACAAGCAATATTGCAATTTCGATATCTTGACAGTTATTGTATAACATTGTATTGCCATCCATTTTGCCGTTTAAGTTTGACAGGTTTGAAATTAATGAATTCAATCAATCAGAAAGCTCTTAAATGAAGACTCTTCACAGTTTTTGTTACTAGCTACGAGACAACTGTATTTGATTAAAAAAGTAGAATTAAAAAAGAGTAACTTAAGTGGTTTGAACAAATGAATGCGAGGGAGTTGTAAGAAATAAAATGGTGCTGTTGACACCAGAAACAAAGGACTTTTGAGGAAGACTTCACGTCACCAGGAAAATTTGGAAGATAGTTATAAGTCTCAATAATCGACACCCTTGCATGAGAATATGCGTGAATGTGGATGAAGCGAGAGTTGCATATCAAGACAGAGAATTGCGCCTCTCTGTCTGCCCTGGGGAGAAATGGCGTGATGGTTATTATATTAGTTACTTTAGCATTTAATTTAGAATAGGAGATATATCGATGGTCCCTACGTAAACTCGGAGATGTATCAAAAATGCATTTTTGACTTTTTTACATGAAATAAAATTAAAAAAAATTTTTTTTTTAGGGTTTTCTGATTGAATTTATTAATTTCAAACCTGTCAAACTTAAAACGACAAAATGGACGGCATTAAAATATTATACAATAACTGTCAAGATAACGAAATAGCAATATTGCTTATTTAAGTTTAGTGTTAACCGGTTAAAATACCATCACTGCTAGTTAGTGGTTGAAGACACATCGAATTTTGTACGTGTAAACAATTGCTATGCTCGGACGGGTCACGCATTATTTCTCAACATTTGTCTATCATTACTCCAGATACCGTCACCTGAAAAGCTGTGATCCCTTTCTATTAAATAAAGTGCCATAGACAAAAGCTGACTGTTGCTCAATTTTGTATAGTCTATGTTCAGTGATTCTTCTAACTCGATATTAGGTTCAAAATTGCAACTTTCAATATCCTCAGACAGTTCCTCTGGTACGTTGTTCGACACTTCTAGGTTGTCGCACGCGTCGGTTTCATCCTCTGATTCAGAAAAGTTGTCAGTATTAGTCAATGTTCGGCTGTTCTTAGACATTTTCAAGTCCATAAGGTGGTTCAGCTGTCTGTCAATTGTTTCTCTGCAAAATGATATACCAAATATTTAATATCAAATATGCAACTAATTTTAGAATAGAATAAAAATCAAATTATGATATAAATCAATTATAAGTAAAAAAGATTTGGATAGGAAATAGACAGAATACAATGAATGGCGCTGAATGGCTAATAAAATAATTTAAAATGGAAACTTGTCAACTGAAGCAAGATGGTATGGTAGTGGTAGAGTGGAGTCCTGGTACCAACATTGACGTATGGAAGACGCCTAAGAAAAAACAAGCAGAAGAGGAACAAAGACAGAAAATAGTAGAAAAAGAGCTTTGGAGTTTTCTACGTTCATTTTTTAATAGAAAATATTTTTTAGATGAATTGACAACAGCGAGATCAGAGTTTGCATTTTTTTAAAAATATTTGTGACTTATCTTTTTTAAAATGTTAGATTATCATACAAGTAATTTATATTGAATATTAAAAATTCATTTGCATAAAATATTGCGAAAAATAATCTGGTTCATATATTTGACTTGTATCAATGCATATGAATGTTTTTTTTCTTCTTTAAATATAGCAAAATTATTTTGTGGTGACATAACTATAACTTATATAAAATAACTTTGTAAACACCACTTTTTTTCAATAAAAAAGTGGTGCTTACAAAGTTATTTTATATAAATTGTTTTTTTTGTTTTTTATCTCCTAAACTGTTGACATTTACCCCAAAGTGTAAAAAATAATTGAAAAAGTGTAAATTGAATGAAGAAGACCCCTCAAAGTTTTTGCTACTAGCTACGAGACAGCTGTATATACTCAAGTTTTTTAAGTGGTTTTTATATTAACTTACATAGAGTAAAGGAGTAAATGACAATTTTCAAAAATGTCTTGCTTTGAGAACCTTTCGAGGAGCACGGACAATGTGTCCACAACCCATACTGTAGAGACATTACTCCAATTGCTGTGGCGGGACAGCATGTCTCGTATGGCGCTTCGAGGGTACAACAAACGAATCTCCACAGCCGTCAGAATATCAGATGTCCAATTCTTATCGCCAAATTCAGATAGCTTCCTAAAATCAATGCAATAAAATTCTGGTAACTTATTAATATGCAGTATGGTTGTTGTTAACATGAATACTATCATTTGATTAATACTTAGACGTGTTCAGTGAGTACACCAAAGCATGACTTTTACATAGACATATGTTTTGGAAAAAACATTGAAATAAAACATTTAAGTGAAAGAACACTATATTACATGAATAGTTAAAATATAATAATTTCGTTGTCTGTCCGTAACTTGCTGGAATGACATTAGATAATTAGAGTGTGACACGCAATCAGTGTGCAACTAATGTTGCGTGGTCACGCTACAGTCGTTATTAATTATTATTATTTCCTATGATTTTTCACGTGTGTAATAACTGTGATAGGAATATTACGGGATACATACAGACGTTTCATAGCTAGCAGCAAAAACTTTACAGGTGGATTCCTACCTCGATAATGAGTCGAAAATGTCCAAGCAACCATGACCGAATATCAATAGTTTTAGAGATATACAATGTCAAAGTTTGCATTTTTTTTTACAATATTTCTAACTTTTTTTTGCAAAAAGTTGATCATAATCATTGATAATAAAATCCTTGTAAAAAAAATATTTTTTAAATTTTTGCAAAAAAATTCATTCACTTTAATACGACTTGTATTAAAGTGAATGAATTTTTCTTAATCAATATAGGTTACTGTAATGATACTTCAACTTTCTGCAAAAATTAAGTCAGAAATACTGAAAAAAAATGCAAAATTTGATATTGCAGATCTCCATAACTATTGATATTAAGTCGTGGTTGTCTGAACATTTTCGACTTATTACCAAGGCAGGAATTCACCTGTAAATTGTTTCCTATTAGCTACGAGACACCCTGCATATCTTTTAATTTGTTTTTTCAACATAAGTGTCATGCTTCAATGTTCTCACTGCACGCTCCTACTACGACTAGACTGTAATAATCTCTGGAAAAATTTGATAAAGAGGAATAAATATTTATTAATTAACCTCTCATAATTTTTCGGGGGCGTAATGAGGCTGTGAAGACTGAAGCAGTGCTTATTGAGAGTTTTAAATTTTGTTATCCTTTCCACCACTCTCTTCTTATATTCCACAAGTCGGGGTAACTGCAAGAAAGTGTTTAAATTAAAATTTCCCTAGTATTACAAATGATGAAAATAGAATGTCCTTGTTTAAATTAAAAATTCCCTAGTATTTCGAATGTCCTTGTAGAACGCAGCAGATATCCGTGATTTTTTTTTAAACCTTTTAAACAATTGAAAAATGCAGATTAAACGGCTATTTTTTGACAAATAATAAGATATATTTTAAGGCTTCATATATCACATGGTAATGATGTTGCGAACTAAAATTAATTGTGTCGGCTTAGAAACTCCATAAGCTGTGCAAATTTCACGACAGAGCACTCGAGAGCTTATGCTGCTTCTCACAAACAGATACAAGATTCAATAAAACTATACTTTATCACAATGTACAAAATTACTGATGCCCAGGGGTGTGCAGTGAGTACTTTGAAACGTGACTTTTACTCAATCATATACAGTAGAACCTCGTTAATTTGAAATTCAAGGGACCCAAAAAAAACATTTCCAATCATGTGGAACTCTGTTAATTCGAAACACGTTAATTCGCTAACAAAATCGTTTTTCGGGTTCGCATGTGAACGCGTGATCGTATCGATCCGGGTTGAAATGGTTATGGCGAATATCGAATTATTGGGGTTTAAATAAGTGATGCGACGATTACTACTTTCACGAATACGAATATGAATATCAAACCTACTATTCGGCGAATACGAATACGAATAATTCAACAAGGTAATAAATAATACACCACTGTTATTTTTTTAATAATTAAAATTTACCCTTAGCAAAGTTTTGTTCAAAAAGTGCAACATTTGTAACTTTTCAGGCATTAGGCGATTTCTTTTATCCGTTTGTACATTCGCAGAGGTTGAAGATAATCTTTCTGAGACAACAGTAGATGGCTTTAATGAAAAATACTTCTGGGCCAGTTTTTTCAGTTTAGGGAAAATATCTTTACTCCAGAAAAACAATGGATCAGCAGAAGGTGAGAAGTAACAATTGACAACTTGAGAACCCAACAAATCCATTCATTCAATATTAGGGGAATCCCCGATAATAGAGTGCGTAGGTGTGTTCGGATACACGGTTCGTGATGATATTCGGCGAATACGAATATTCGGTAAATATCTACTATTTGGCGAATACGAATATTCGTATTCGTTGCATCACTAGTTTAAATGTATTTTGAAAAAATATATATCTCGTAAAATTATTATCATATTTAGACTTAAATACGTCATTATATTGTCACATAAATATTAAATTTTTCCAGAATATATGTTTACATAAAGGTTATATATACTACTATATATTCACTGCACGCGCCTGTTGATGCCATAGCATTAGCATATTTAAATACTTACTCTATGATTCCCGCTGAGGGCACGATACTCGGGAAACTTTTCTAGTTCAACAATCCTCGCTTTTAAGTTTTCCGGTTTAAAGGCATATAAAGGAATCAACCTCATACCTCTTGGCATGTTATGTTCCTAAAAATATAAAAATAAAGTCAAAAATTCAGTCAGTTTAAATGTATACAGGGTGAATCGTAGCTCATAGTAAAAAGTACGGGAGAATCTTCTTCATTCAATTTTGGATAGAAAATATTATTTACACTTAAAATTTCAACAGTGAGAGCAAGGAGATAAGTGACTCGAAGTTAGCATTTTTTTTAATACAGTAGAACCTCGTTAATTCGAAATTCAAGGGACCCAAAAAAAAACATTTCAAATTATGAAATTTTAGGTATGAAAAAAAATCACAATGCGATTGTGAAATTCGCCAAAAATCGTAAAACTCACGGAAAAAAATATTAATTTTGTTAAATTTATGCTTCTATTTAAAGAAATCATTTTGAAAACGCAATATTTATTATGTTAATGCAAAGATCGCGATGTTTCTATTGCTAAAGCACGTATTGAAATATTTTCTGTTCTCACTTGCGAAAAAAAAAAAATTTCCATTTCATTGCGTCTGGATGGTCGTTATCAAAAATGTTTAGTTATATGTACTTGAATTTATGGAACATGGAATGCTTCTTCAGTCATTAACGGGTTTAACTTTTGATTCTGCCTTTTTTCCGGCCCAAACCAATAATGCAGAGTTACTAAAAATACAATTGTCAATAAATACGTAAAATAATAAGTTAATCAGTATTAACATCTTACCAAGAAAATTTGACATTTAAATAACATAAACACACTTAGGGCCTGATTCTGAAGATAGCAATGTCTGGATCTTTATGCTATATCTGGATCTTGACAGCTATTTATATAACATTGTGACGCCGTCAAATGGGACGTTTTAAGTTTGACAGATTTGGAATTAATGAATTCAACCAATGAGAATGTTCTAAAACGTAAACAAACGTTAAGTTATTCGCAACAGATGGAAGGGATGTGCACATTTCTATGAATCAACATTTATTTATTTATTAAGTTCTCTTAAAACTTATAGTATCTACTTTAATCGGTCGGACGGGTAGACCTCTTTCCATTTAAGAAAGACAATCGAATTAGTAAAAATCGAACTAAAGACAAATTTAAAAACATGAAAAACATTTTAAAACGCGTTTAGTACGAGGATTAGCGCAAACGCCGCAAAAACTGCAAAGTAGAACTATCCGCGCATATCAAGGCAGCCTGGAGATTGAAAGAATAGTTAACGTAGTCATGACATTAAGGATCCTTAAATCTGGCGATGACAGATCGTAAGCCCTGCCCTGTGGCTTCTGTCTCTACCTTCTCCGTGCGGCGGACCCAGATTAAGAGACTCTCTGGTTCTTTTCTAGTAGACCGTGGAGGCTGACTTTCACAAATTTTTACCAATAGCAAACTAACAACTGGCTCAAAAAGCATAAAATTTATGCACATTCAAACATTTTAAAAGACAAAAAGTCACACTATTCAGATACAACTATGTCACGAGCGACACAGGCAACTACACAATCATTTCAGGAATTAAATTGTCACACCTTGTATATTTCGACCCAATAACAAAAAAACAATGTCTCACCTTCAAAATTTTTCTGATCTCCAATAAGGCCCGATAGTCTTCTTTAATAATACAAGGCACATTTTGGATAGCCTCCTTGGCGTTGATTCCACTTAAATTTTTCACTTCATTTAGAATCTTCAGTGTATTTTTGGGATCGGCGCATATAAAGTATGCATTTTTGCGTATCTTGTCATCTGAGATTTCAAGCTTTGTTTGGGCGAGAGTGATTGACTCTTCCATGTAAGCCAGAGGAGTGTGCCTAAATTTGTTGTAAGTATTGACTATACTATTAAAACTATCTTGGTTTATACCCAATCGCCAATCCAAGTACTTTTGTAGAACGATAAATCTTACGTCAACTGAAAGAGGAAAAAAAATGTAATAAAAATTATAGTGTGTAGGCCATCGTGTTACATGTTTCTGTATACAAAATTTAATAAAATTCCAACTGCTGTCCAAAACACCAAAATACTAAAAAAAATTCATTGTATTCTTATATGTGTATTCGTACTTATGCTGACGTAGGGTCACCAGATGCCACACAAATGCCAGTATAAAGTAAAAGCATTCTTGAGATATAATAAAGATTAGCAGAATACATCCGTCACTGGGCCTGAGCAGTACAGTTTTTTTTTAGTATTGAGTATGTTGAATTGATTTTACGCCATCGATTTGTTTGAATACTGGTTTCGAAAGTGGCTTTTGGGTGCTTGAGTACTGGCTGGCTCAAAAAGTGGTGATTTCAGCAGGAAGACAAAGAATGTCCAGACCAGCCAAAAATATCCAGAATTAAAAATTAAAATAAAACACAAATCACTTTGTTTTCACCACTTTATTAGATTATACAATCTAGCTGTTTCTAATTGTTTAATAGCGGGTATATAGCATGCAAACAATTGGTATATATTATACAGAAACAAAACACAATCGAAAAGGTTTTCATCATCGTATTGTCACTGGCGATAAAAATTGGATACACTACGACAATCCCAAGCGCAAAAGAATCACGAATCAAAGAACGAAACCATCATGGGCTATCGAAATTGATTACAATTGATGTGATTGAGCTGGGAGTTGAAGGAAAAATGGCCGCAATCTGAGCACAGATACGATGAAGTTATTCTTCAGCATGACAATGCTCAGCCTCACATTGCAAGGCCAGTCAAATACATATATGTATGTATATGGAAACACTGAAATGGGAAGTCCTACCCCATCCGCCGTATTCTCCAGACATTGTTCCTTTTGATAAGCACTTGTTTCGATCGATGACTCATGGTCTGACTGAGCAACATTTCACTTCTTATTTATATTAGGAAAAGTTAACAGATAATTTTAAATTAACATACAAGACATAAAAAATAATAAATTATGCCATTTACAAACTTTCCACTTAAAATTAATTATTAAAGATATATATTAGCAAAGTGTGACATTATGACAATTTATAATTTCATTATACATATATTGATAAGGGGAGGGGAAGGGCAGCGTGGGATGTAGGATTAGGATAAAGGAATGAAGTATAGGAGTATATGGGAATATAAATTATAAATTAAGTCAACTAGTTAGGGTGCGGTTGTGAAGTTAATTTTCGTTTAATTTCCCAAATAGTCGAGTTAAAAATGTATATGTGGTTATAATTTACGTTAAATGAATTTGTGGATCTATAGACGAATGAGTTTTGTTTGGAGTTGGTTTTGCAAAGAGTAAGATGAAAAGTAGGTGACTATCTGATGTTACGATTTGGGATATAGAACGATAGATGTTGAAGGAGATCTGGAGTATCAACTAAATTGTGTACGATTTTGAAGATACAAAAAAACAAAAAAATTATGAAGATACCAAAAAATGGGTTGATTTGTGGACAGTCTCAAAAGATGGCTCATTTTTCCAGTATCCGTATGTTGCTAGAAAGATGGGAAAAAGTAGTGGCTAGCGATGGACAATACTTTGAATGATCGACTCGTAAATTTTTTTAAAATAATACTGTAATTTTAAAGAAAATCCGTCAAATTAATGCATGGCCCCAATACATAAAATATAATGTTTTTGCTGGTCTTAGTAAAGCAAAAATAAAATATATTACGAAAAAGAAAAATATGTATTATATACACCAGGGGCATTCAGTGAGAACAAGAAGCATGACATTTTCTTAAGCATGTATTTTGGAAAGAAACTGAAATAGGAGATATTTCACATAATATTCCTGTCGCAATACATAATTAACATATTATAAAATTCAGATTTTAATATTTCATAATATTCTGCCAGATAAGTTTCCAAATACACATATCATGAATGAATGAATCAATTTGTCAATTTTTCATACAAATAATAGAGATAGATATACTAAAAAAAACATTGCCGTTCATCTGGCAAGCCTACCTAGTAATTATTTAAAATATTTTTTATAAATCTAGTCTGTGCAATTATTTTTTAAAACAGTTTCATTCGTTTATCTCAGAATGTACTAAAACGGCACATAGGCTTAATTATATATACAGCGACGATATGTTTAAATAAAGTCATGCTTCTTGTTCTCACTTGCACATCCCTAATGTATGCAATATTAATACATAGTATAATTTACACACACAAATCCATGCACAAACAACTTATAATATACCTAATACTCTAAATTAAAAATTTAACAAACCTAAAGTTCTTGTTTTATCCGTCGGATCTCTGGATGGGTAGTCTTTTGCTGACCAAAGTGTGAAGCACTGCGATAATTTTGTCCGGACATTCAGATTGCCCCGCAGTAGACCATCATTCTTTAATTCTTCTATGGTCCTGTGCTTGACTATATTAAAATACCTAAAATAGAAATGATAAATAATTAATTTAGATCTTTTAAAATCTAAAAAAAAAATAGCGATACAACAATCAAATCATAATTTTACATCTTTGTATGAAATAGAATATGTTTTTAAAAGCCTTCTGGGTAATATAAATTAGGAAATTGAGTTAAAAGAGTGCAAAGAAAACTTTGTTAAAAAATATGTAAATTTCATGGAAGTTTTGCAGGAGGGGAGTTTAACATATAAATTAAACAGGTGTTTAGTATAATTGTAAATTATAACGAGGAAGAAATATTTCCACAAAACAAAAGAACACCATCAGAACTTTAAATTCTTGATGTTTTGAGGAGACTAAAACAAAATACAAATGTCTGTAAGAGTTTGGGTAGGGAAAATTAGAAAAATATATTATTTAGCAGGGATAGCATGATGTGTGTTATTTTTCTTCGGAAAAAAAATACAGGGAAAATACACAAAAAATATCAAGATATATTATGGATGTCTCATAGAGATGAAGCTATTTAAATGGGAAAGTACGTATGTAAGTCTTTTTGAGTATTTATAGGACTTAAGACATATCGTACAGCTGGCTTAAGTGATCATTTTATATTTTTTAAAGCGATCACTCAAGCCAGCCAAACAATAGGTAGTAAGCCCAATATCTTTGTCTCTATGAGACATCTATATCTTGATTTTTTTATTATTTAAAATATGATACATCCTGCTTACTGGAGTCTAGTATATGATGTATGCAAGGAAAGTACCTTATTATGAATGTAAACAAGTCAAAAGTGATGGTATTCGAGAAAGAGGAAAGTAAGACAATGTATGAAATTCCAGTAGGTAATGAATGTTTGGAACAGGTGGATGAGTTTGTGTAGAAGAGGGAATGTTGAGAAAGATATCGAGAGGAGAGTGACTGCGGGGAATAGGGTGAACGGTGCTTTGAACGCAATAGTATCTAATAGAAATATGTCTACCGAGGCAAAACTAGCGGTACATAATGGAATTCTGGCACCAACACTGATGTATGGAAGCGAAGCCTGGAGCTGGCAGAAGAGGAACGAAAGTAGATTGAATGCAGTGGAGATCAGATCCCTCGACCTGTGGGTGGCAAATCAATTTATGATAGAGTAAAGAATGCAGATATTAGGAATGAATGTAAAGCTGATCTTAGCATAATTAATAAAACTAAAAAAGGTGGTTTGGGCATGTTCCGCGAATGAATAAGGAAAGAATGGTAAGAAAGATATATATAATGCAAGTGTTGATGGCGCCAGAAAGAGAGGGTGGTGGATAACATTTTACATGATAATTCAATATAATAATAATGACACACTCCTTTGTTATATTTGACTGAGTTTTGGCATTTTTGTCACTTCTATTTTGAAATTGTTAGTACCTAGTCAATTGTTTGGTCTGTTGTGGTTGGTCGTTGTATAATTTTAATTTGTTACAAATTAGTTGTGATTGTCCTGTTTTTGTTTTGGCTTGAGTTATGTGGTAGTTTTGAGCCATTCTAGTGTATTGTTGATGATTTTCGTGTATTTTGTGTAATTTAATGTCATCATCTTGTATTTTGCCATTTGCTAGCTTGTGAATGAGTTTTAGTATTTCGATTTTTGTAATATTATCAATGTTTAATTGCTGTGTTACTCAGTAAACCGTTTCAGTTGGTGTCAGGTATTTCAAATTGTACACAATTTTCAATACATATTTTATTGTCGTTGAAGTCTGTTTAGGTTCGTCTTGTTTCCGTTGTCCATTTGGTGAGTTTTCCGTTTGGCTTCAAAGTTAATGTAGTCATCTGTGTATAGTTTTCTGGGATATTATGGGATATATGGGATGTTGTGTATATGTGACCTCTCTGGCCGATGTTTCGGATCCCATTGCAGGGTCCATCATCATCACAACATCACACATCAGCCCTGATGATGGACCCTGCAATGGGATCCGAAACGTTGGCCAGAGAGGTCACATATACACGGCAGAATATCCCAGAAAACTACACAGAAGATTCTGAACGGCCGTGAAAACCTAAGGATATTTTTGATGTAGTCATATTTTTTAGTGTTTAAGGTAAGAACATTTCTATTTGTCCACTCTGTTAGTATGTCTATGTCCTTGTTAATTAGTCTTGTGGTTTCTACGTGATTTTTGTTCTTATAGAATATTTCGAGGTTGTCTGCATACAGTACTATTTTGCCTATAATATTTAACTGCTCCAGGTCATTTATATATATAATATAAAGCAATGATCCTAGGATTGATCCTTGTGGAACACCATAGCTCACATTTATATATGTGGTTGAGGTCTCACATGGTATGATACATTGTTTTCTATCTTTTAGGTAGCTATCGAAGATTTGTAGGACATGTGATTCCGACATTTGATAGTTATTGATTAATAATGTTCCCTCTGGAGATAAAATCCAGTATTGCATTCTTGAAAATTTTGAACATACCGCATTTCCTTGAAAATATGACCTATCTCGAAAGTAAGACCTACCACGATTTTTCAGGATGGTTTTAATATAAGACCTACTTCGAAAATAAGACCTGACGAATGATTAAATTAAATCAAAAGTTGACGTGTTTTTCACAAGTTTGACCCGCTGTGCTGCATGTGCCAATGATCTATTTTTAGCTCATTTGCACGTGCGCAGCGGAAGGCACACTTCCGCTCCGTGTCGGTTTCGCGGCCCAGTCAAAGGGAATGATTCAGTTGAGATTGAGAAGCGATCCGGTAGGGACGTATGCAGTTGACGTTATTTTTTGTCATTTTTACTGTTTGTTAGGGCTGTTTCGTGTTAAATTAAACACATTTTATTTTTTACTTAATTTGCATATTTTTTTATTATTATTTTTTATTTTTTTATTATTTAATTATAAATTTATATCCAATATTATTATAATAATATCGAACATAGAATAGAGAGAAAATTGTGTGCCAATGCCCTTAGAAAGTTATATCGCTAAATACAAGAGATTTGGTCCACGTATTCTAGAAGAGATCCATTTGCAAGAAATACAGTCTGGCGTTGGAGGTTTGATGCGTTCAGAAGAGGATGAAATGATTGTGTTAGAATAAATGTTTCATGTTTCTATATTTTAAGTATTTTGTTTTGTTAATATTTATTGCTCTTGTAAAATCTCTCAAATAAATAATTTTTATTACATAAATCTTCAAGCTTAATAAAGTACACCCAACTCTCAATTTACACAGTTTCAAAATAACATTTCCTTTACTAAACTTTTGTTATTTTTGAAATAACACGGATTTTTAAATTTTGGGAACCAATATTCGATTTTATATATAAACTATCACTTTTTTACATGATTTTCTTTTGCACGGATTTTGCTGGAACGTACCCACCATATAAAATGAGAGTTGGGTGTAACTTGTTTTGTACTTTTGGTTTTCCTTACAAAAATAAAACCTATATCTAAAATAAGACCTAGTTCGTTTTTTGGCTATGAAATTAATATAAGATCGGTCTTATATTCGAGGAAATACGGTATTCAAAATATTCTGAAAAAAACACGACTATTAATACCTATATAGACTGAAAAAAATTAACAATAAGGATGTATACATACTTTACAAGGTACAATGGTCTGATTTTATTGAACCCGCATTCCAGCAGCACTTGACCGTGTTTTTCTATAGATTTTGCTTTTGGGATCAAAATCTTTGGAGTTTTGATTGCTAAATCTTTGTTAATATTAAATATTTCCAAGACCTCTATAACTTCAGATAAATGTTCACGGGTAACGTTTTGCAATCTTACATTTTGCAATAAAATAGATTTGATTTCTTTTTTAGGTAGACCTTGAGAAGAAAAAATGTAATTTAATAATGTTTATATTTAAATACAATATCTTTTAGCTCAGTCAAATGTTGTTACTGAGATAATTTAAAATATTTTTGTATTTTTGCAATTTGTATTTTATTAATCTCGAACTAACATTTCTAAGCTGCGTGATTTATAGGTTAACTAACCAAAAGTATCCTGAAATAAACTAACAACATTTGTGCTGAGCATTCTGGTGCACATCATATTACAGAAACAAAAATTTGCATTTCCTCTTAATAAATTTCGAAACCAAATTGGCATTTTTCTAATATTTGGACAATTCGTAAGTTCGTGACACCTAGTGACATTTCGTCTTTTGATTGTTTGAAATGTTTGAAATAACAAACTTGATTCATAGAACATGCTGTGTACATTGTCAACTCTCATAGAGATGGAGCAGAGTATCCCATAGACAAATGATAATAGAGTTTCTGTAAATAAATACTTTCGCGTTTAAACATCTAGGTAGCGTTGGTTCAAACTGTGGCAAATTGAAAAAAATTGTCTCCGCAGGTCCTGTGTCCTGTCACAGAATAGAGAGATAGGTTCTGTCGACACTGCGGTTTGTTTGATAAGAAAATTATCTCGTGAAAAAAAGCAAAATTTGTGATAATTAACTAACTGAACACAAAAGATAAACTAACAACAGGAAACTGTAAAGTATTTCTCATTGATATTGAAAAAAAAAATGCACTAAGTTTTTGACATAATTTAACTTAAAATTTCGATTTAAGGAGCATTTTTAGTAACCCATTCAATTATTTCAACAATAGAGCATAGTAGAGAAGCGCGATCGGTCAGCTTCTAAAGTTTATTTTTAAAACTTATAATAATCAAATAAGTCATAATAAACTTTTGAAAGAGATAAGGAAAAAACGCTTGCATTGCTTATGTGACGAATATTTCCTATTCACAGAATGTGAATTTCGACTATAATATATATAAATTGACACTAGTCAGGTTTTCTAAAAAAATACTGAACATAATATAAAAAGCGAGAGCATTATGAGTGTCAAAAAAACTTATTATAAAGCATCTCAGAAAGACGTAAAAATTTAATGCGTGAAAAAATTTAGCAGGTATTCATTTTTTCGATAAAAGATTTTTTAATTAATCGAAATATATATAAAAATATGGTCTAGACGTTTCGCCTAGTAATCTAGTGGTGGTCGGGGATTTGAGCTTCGTTCTAGGAGACCACCAAGTCAGTCCTATTTCATATAACAAAAGCATCTAGCTCAGTTTGAAAATTTTTAAAATATTGATGTGGCATAAATTCCGTGTGCACTTTTCAATTTTTAAAAAAGTTTCTTTCATTTGGATTTCACACATTTTGAAAATTAAATTTAATACTTTTCACAGAAACGTGGATTATTATTGATGTATTCATTATTTACAATATACATATTATGTTGTAGGTATGTACATCTCTATATTTTACATGGCTGTCAGCCGTCACGTTATAATATTTGGCTGTTTGTTTTAAAAATGTAAACACAAAGATCTTTATTCTGTGGATGGTGTTTTATTCCACTGTTATTCAAACTTTTTGTTTTATTATTTCGACATTATGACCTAACATAGCCTTTTGAATTTTGAACGCACAATACGTATGAGCAGTTCAAATGATTATTGTTAAAATTTTCCAATTCTAATAATAATTATTAGCCTCCGGTCACATATATTTACTTTCATAATGTATGAGACGGATATGGCATATTCAAAGAAATGAAAACAATGAAACACAGGGACTGGATTGTCCAGACTGGAATACTAAGGGTGTGGTCATTTTTAAAAAGATTCACCTGTACATACTCTTCGGAGAGCATCAGACATAATATATAATAATAAAATGATTTTTTTTCTCAAATCCATGTGTGTAATATCTTTACAGATTGCCTATATATTTTTATTCTATTTTATGGTGATTTTTGTATACCATTTGATTATAATTGGTACATTTCTGTTTTGTTTTTGTTATTTTATTGCTCAAGTTATATATTTAATATTGCAAAGAATTTATTATCATTTTTTAAACTCTGGGTAAAAATCATAATTTTATACCTACTACAATATAAATAATGTCACAGATTGAGGAAGGGAAGGGGGTCAACAGAATTGTGACAGGAAGGTAGGGCGTTTTTTAAAAAGAAATGTGACATCAGAAATTTTGATTTGCTCATAATCCTAATGTATTTTTATTAATAAAAATCAAAATAAAATAATTTTGGTTCTGTGAAATGATGTTTGGGGGGGGTCTGGTATGGTGTGACATAGAGGAAGGGGGTTAAAATTTCACAAAAGCCATGACTTAATTTATGGAAGCTATAAATTTTTTTAAATACGTTCAGCCTTCACTCAACTAACAGCCAGGTTCCATCTCACCTACTTCTCATGAATGATCTAAGTCTGAATCACCTTAACTTATTTTCCAGCATCTTATTGGTTGATAATCTTAATTTTCATCCCGAGTTCTATAGCCTCCCTTCAGGTAAAATGTTTTTTTTTTGTCGAAATCCTATGCTATGGGTATCAACACAATTTTATTCTATAATTGAATAAATACTTGATTAATAACTGAATATTAATTCATTACTGCAATGCAAGATATAAATAAAGTTGGGTAATACATATACTTTAATATTGTATTTACTTTATTATGTTCTACTCACTAGTGTTACAATTGATGTCTTTTATTTTAATATGCTTATATTATTATTATATATTACTTCAAAATTATTTCTATGAAAGATATGTTAGGATATAAGTTAATATGTTTATTACTATCTATTTACACTCTCATATATTTATATAAATCATTTTCTTGTATCTGTTAATATTTCCAAATAAATAAATAAATTTGTGCAACACATGCAATCAATATGTACTGGCCTATTGACTGAATATAGGCACTGCGCACTGTAAATTAAGCACTTGTTGCTAGAGTTAGACGACGGGACACATTTTATAACACTCTCTGCTACTGATGATGGGATGCAGATTTGATGCTTTGAGACAGAGAGTGTATCTCTTGTAAGTGTGAACGGACATTAAATGATATATGTAGTTGTAGTTAAGGTAGGAAAGCCTATATCTTGTGTAAAATAGCTTAACATAGATAAAAAATGTCTCAAAGACACTTCTATATTAATTTAAGTGTTAAAAAAGTATTTTGTAACATGAACCTATATAAGATAATTTGTATACCAGTGATTTTATAATACTTTATGTACATTTGAATAAAGAATATAATGCCATATTAAATCATCAAAATATGTAATTAACATTAAATCATTTTTTCCATGACAGATGCAGTGTTAGAGGTTTTGGCTGAATACTCTTAGGATATTGGATACAAATGGAGAAGTTGATGGATCTGCAATGCTACAGGAAACAATTTTACAGAAATAATCAATTGAATCAACAACAGCAAGAAAAACAATGATATATTTTTATTTGCTCATACATATTCACAATTTCAAATTAAATTAGTCATGAGATGCGGCTGTGGTTTTGATTTCATTGAGATTTTTTTGCCAAATACCGTCGCAAGTGAAATGGTGATCCTTTTCCAGCAAATACGTCACCAAACTCAATATTTGATAATTTGTGACAAGAGACAAATCCAATCCAGACAAGAAACTTTCTTTACCAGTTTCCATTTTGGTGGGATTATTAAAACTGTCGGACTCTTCAGTGTCTGTAGCACGAGCCTGTAATAGCAAGTCTGTGTATTTTTGAACATCATCTCTGGAAAAAATAAGTAAATGTGTTGAAATTTTTATTGAAGGTAAAAACAATACACTAGGTCCTGGGAGGGTGAAAATAGCGTTCAAGTCATGATATTTATCCAAATAACACAAACGCATTATTAAGTAAGTCTATGAAGAATCAAAAACTGCATCAGAAAACAATTGAACTTATTTTTCTTATACAGTTGTCTCAAAGCTGGTACCAAAAACTTCTTAATTAAATTTTGAATAGAAAATATTTTCTATACTTGGGTAAAATAACAACAGTTAAGGATATAGGCAACATCAAAGTTTGCATTTATCTTCGTCTTATTTTTGTGCCCTATCCGTTCAACGGACATTGGCTATCATATTGGCTATGAGACTTTGTTTTTTGCGGCCCATGACAGCTCTACAGTAGACTGGCCACACCACTGCCTCAGGTTTTTCAGCCGTGATGCTCTCCTTCTTCCAGGGCCCCGACTTCCGGCAATCTTTCCCTGTATTATGAGATGCAAGATCTCATACTTCTCTGGATGTCTCATCACATGTCTGAGATATTGAAGTTTTCGGATTTTTATTGTTTTAATAACTTCTTTTCTTTATTCATCCGAACTATAACATCTCATTCATAACTCTGTAATCCAGGTTATTTTGAGTATTTTTCTGTAGATCCACATTCGAATACCTTAAGTCGCCTTATCAATTCTTTGATAAGCACCCATGTTTCCATTCCATAAAATAATAGTGAAAAGTAATTCATGTCGAATATGAAAAAATCATTCACTTTGTAAGACAAATAATAATAAAATAACCTTGCAAAAAATGTTCATATTTCTGCAGGATTTTAATAATTTTATTTGACTCGTATTAAAGCGAATGATGTGAGTCTCCCAAATGTTTAGCTTCTAACTATGTATTAGTATTTTTACTGTCATTTGTGTCTTTTTTATAAAACAACATCCAACAGTGAAATGTCGACAGTTACAGAGAGAAACGACAAGATGAAACCTGGTAAAATCATACTTACAATGAATACAACAACAAATGACAGTTTCCAAAGATTTCGTCATTTGTGAATGTAATCTTCAAGTGCTCAGCAACCGCAATGATGGAGGAAAGCGGAGCGTGTGTCCAATATTGGTGCTGCAGGAGTTTCTGCCTTAACAACTTCTTTGGGTACTTGGGAGAAAATAATTTGCCCAAAGCCCGAAGTATATCTACCCCCTTACTCTTATCTCCAAAATCCTGCACAAATCTGAAATATGTGGTTATTTAAATTACGCATTTATAACATTTTTTTGTTTATACACTAAAACTCCATCAATTTGAAATTCAACAGTATTAGGCTGGTACCACACTATGTGGATCTTCCGTCGCTTAAAATCGGCAAAGCAAGTGGTTTGACCGATCATCTGCGTAGTGTGTTTGATAAGCACTACTGTATGGAAACAAATGTAGCGGCGTTCCGCGACCAAAGAGATGCCGCGGAGGATCCGCATAGTTTAGAGCCAACCTTAAAATGTGTTCTAAAAGACAAGACCAACAATGTCAATTTCATAAGTGATTAACATGTTTAATTCATAATACGAGATGTATATTAATTACAATATTATATGTATTTATGTCGCCAACAAAAGTAGGCCTGTAATTCTTTGTTTATACATTGGGATAGATAATATGAAAATAGAAGTGAAATCCTAATAAAGCCACAGCTTAAATTGTGTTTTGTTTTTAAGTGAAGACTCCTCGGGAAAAACAATGAAAGTCAAGAAATGTTTATTTAGAGAAAAATAGTTTTTTGTAGTTTTAAAGTCCATATTTCTTTCACTAATGCTCTTTTTATATAAATATTGAATTAACTTATTACTATATAAACATATTCTATGTATGTACATATATTAAATGTATGTACTGTCAAATTGATAACGACGTTTTTTGACGTTCGGTGGGCGGTTATTCCAGTTTTTGCGTTGGATAAACAGAAATAAATTTTACTATTACAGCGGACTACAACTGTTTTACCCGATTCTAATTTTTTTTATACAATAATATCCCAAAAAGTCAACAGATAGCATTAAATAGTTAGTTTCACAAAAAAGTGATATTCATTATTTTTCCTGAAGAGTCTATAATAGCAGAAAAACTAAGAGTATTATCATTTGAAAAAGATTGATGTTTTGTTGATATACCTATCTATTATATCTCTTATCTGATGAAGGTATTTTAACTGATAACGGAGATTTGTATCTGATTGTGTCCGCAATTGGTAACCGATTTTCCGCGATTCGACAGGCAACCAATCAGACAACAGTTATATCTCAGTTAGCAGTCAGATACAAATCTCAAATAACTAACATGTGTAATCAGTTATAATAACGATTTGACCATCACTACTTTTATCTGACCACACTCAACTGACCCTATTTTTTATTAAATGTGTTACAATCGCAAGCAAGAAATTTTTGTTAGTCACTTGGATCGCACTATATTTGGTAGTACTTGTTTTATTTTATACACGGAGCAAACTATTTAATATAAAATATTGTTACAAAAGGCCTTTATACAGAAAAATCACATAGGTACAAAGATAGATACTCACATGAGAGTATGAAACAGATCCTTAATAAAGATTATATATTAATATCACAAGATCACATTTTCATTTTACTTGAAGCATTTTAATTTATACAAATTATGAAGCAGTGTATGCCAAACCCCAAGATGTACACACATAAATTTATTCTAGAAAAAAAAAAATGAATTTAAGAAAAAAATACAATTATTGTGACAAAGACAAACCTGTCAAATTCTTTTGTATTTGTAACTAATTTATGAAGGCTGGCACACTTTTTATTAGCTTTCTCTAAAATCTGCAATCTTTTGTGGACTTTACTTCTGCTGTATATGAATTCACATATCTGAAAGCATTTAAATAAATTAAAAAGGTAACATTATCAACATGTACATACCTACATTATATTGTAATATTTGATTTTGTTAAATAAAATTAATAAACATAATAAACAAGAAATGACACTGTATAAACCACTATTTTGTTAAATTATAAACATGTTTGGGGGCCAAACAACATATACAATGGAGTTATTGAAGAAGTAAATAAATATCATTCATCACAGGAGAATTGGAATTCATGAAAATAATGTGATTGTGGACCTCACAATGGAATCTGAAATATCAATTAAAAAGGATGTTGGTAATGCACTGCAATATAATCCAAAAACAAATATCAGAATTTTGTCAGTCGTGGAAATTTTGTTTTATTCATGGACCTAATTTTATTGTGTCAATTATTTTTTCTTTCACCAATAACAATATTATTCTTCCAAGTATCAACTGCTTTATTTCAAATACAAATCGTAATCTTATAAGGTGAGTTCGGGTAAGTGCGGCATATATTTCTTCAAATTAATCGATAACAATTGAACATAATCATTGAGTTTGATAACCATTCAAAATAAGTTATGAACTGTTGAAACAGTGTAAGTACATAGGCAGAGAGAAGAGTTGGTTCAGGTAGAAAAGGAAATGAAATAATTTTGAATCAAAATTGAAAATGAAATATGTAGTATTCTAATACAAAGATAGCGACATTTATAATACTAAATGCCCGGTATCAACAAATTTATTCTTCTCACTTACGAAAAAAATTAAATAACTACTATTTTAAATTTTGTTGAATAACAAAAAAATTTCAAATTGTCAACTAAAACAAATTGATTAATGGCGTAAGGGGGTAAAATTTTTTCGAATTACGAATAATCAGAGTTAATATATTATAAAATTAATATTTTGGGACTTGTGGGTATGAAAAATATCGAATTATGTCGAATTTCAAATTGCCAGAGTTTTACTGTATTACATTTCATTTAAATAATATTAATTACCCTTGGATTTTCCTGAAATCCATTGAAGTGATCTGATGTTTTAAACTCAATTATTCTGTTTCGGACAGTTTCAGAATTAAATGTGTAGACTAACAAATTTCTCCTCTGAATAGCATCGTGAATTCCCTCTTCCTGTAATATTATCACAGTATTATATGCATTAATAAAGAAAACAATATTATATGATGTTTTTTAATTTATAAATTAGCAAACCTTCATAATTTCTTTAATTTTTAAAATCTCTCTATAATTCTTTTTCATGATCACAGGAAACTTTACGAGAACTTCTTTAATATCCAAGCCTCCCAACTCTTTAACCTCACTTAGGATCATTTTTATATTTTTTGGTTCAAGTATATATAAGTAGCCATGGGTGTGAAATTTTTCATTGCCGAAATTGAGTTCTTTTTTTAGTAAATATATAATTTCACTTATATTGGTGAGTGACCTATGCCTTATTGATAGATATGTCTTGATGTGTTCTTCTAATTTGTTCTCAGGAAGATCAACAATCAATCGAAGAAATCTGTGTAATATCTCTATTCGAATGGTATCTGTAAAAATAACATGAGCATATTATTACCACACCATACCGTCATGTCTTTAAAAATTAAAATCAACATTAAAAGTTTTTATAAAATACATAATTCAAAACAAAGTTGCAATAACAATTATAACAGATACTCTTGGCCAAATAAAAAATTAACAACGTACATAGATTTACCTCCGGATTGATAATGAATCTATCTTGTTGAAGTTTTTTTTGAATATCTGGCCATAAGTGAAAGCATTTTATCAATTTTTCCCAAATATCGCAATCTTCGGGTAACATTTCTTTCATTCTTAATTGAGAAATGCTGTACTTTCTTACTATGGAAACATATCTGTAAAAGGTTACAAAAAACAATGTTTTATAACAACACTGCATACATTATTGTCATATTAAAAATATAAAAAACTATTTTGCCTGATGGAATGAAAGCTCTTAATTGATTAATTTTATTTGTTGTAAGTGTAACAAAATGTTTTTCACGATTCTTCGTAATACAATTCCGTACAGTAGTTGGTAATCACTTGATTTGAACTTCCCTATCCCTTTAGAACTGATGTGCGTTGCCACCGAATTATGGAAAATTCACGAAAATTAAATGCATGAGAATGATTATACCAAGTTGTATTCCAATAATATACCTTTTCACAAAAATGAGAAACGAAAATAAGCGGGAAACGTATTAAGCCTAAAAAAATTTGGAATTTGTATGGAACTTTTTCGGGACCGCAGAATTTAAACTTATTTAGCGGGAAAACTTATTAAAAGTGAATTTATTAACCGAGTTTCACTGTATAGTACACTCCCAATTATCCAGGATTGATGGTGAAAAAAAATCTCAGATGATTGAATTCCCGGTTAAATCAAAAGTTGTCTTACAGATAATACAGGAAAGTTCCAAAAATCTTTACCATGCGCGCCTACCATTTGAAAGTCACGCGTATGTATGTTTATCTCAACAAAAATGACGCCAGCATGCTGCAGGGTTGTTAAATAAATTGTTTAGCAGAATTATTATTTGCTTCACAACAAAACTGAAACTGGAAACACTCAAGGAAGGTAAAGAGGAATGTTTTAGATAGCATGATTGATTTTGCTACAGAACATTTCTCATCGTGATTATTGACACAGGTTGCACAATATAATTCACCGCAAGTTGTAAAATGTATATCTTCATCATTCAATACTTTGTGATCAGTTACCATTTCATTTGAATTAAGTAAATTGTGTGCTGATTGTGCATCTACATCCCACAACCGTCAATTTATCGCGAATTTGGAAACACTTATTCTTCATGATTTTCACCACAATGACACATCAACCCTGATGATGGACCCTGTAATGGGATCCAAAATGTCGGCCAGAAGGTTTGTAGAAACACGGTAGAATATTTCGGAAAACTTGAATCAGAAGATTTTGAACGGCCGCGAAAACCCAAGAAAATTTTTAACAGTGAAAAATTTTTGTTTTAAAAAATATTTTTTCAATCTTTTGAAATTTGTCCCGGTTAATCCGCATTCTGGATAGTCGGAAGTCTGCTTTAAACATGTACCACTATATTGATTGTAAGAATTAAAGCAAAGCAAGAATTAAGTATAAATTTTTAACAAAGTAAAGTAATTAAAATAAAGATTTAAGTATAAGTTTAAGCAAGGTAAGTAATCAAAGTAAAGAATTAAAGTAAAGTAAGAATTAAGTGTAAGTTTTAAACAATGTTGTTGTAAGAATGGTGATGTATATCGTGCCCACTTCGACACAGGATTGTCCTAGAAAGGGGGTACTGTTACCATTAATTAATAAATACTGTTATCATTAATAAATAATAAAAACAAGTTTAATTTACTTGGAAAGAAGGATAACGTAACATCACAATTATTTGGATTACGATAGATCTAATTCATAATAGTATATCATTCGTATTTCATAAAAATAATAAATCATCTTTCCAAAGTACCTATTTAAGAAAATAATATACCATCTTACTTGCTAAGCATGGGCAGTTTCAAATTGATCAAACCACACTCCGTCAGTATTTGCCATCTATTATCAATAGTTAACGTGTGAACGTTCAGTATTTTTGGATTTTTCAAAATCATTTCCTTGGTCACTCCTAGCTTGCTGAGAGTATCTATAACACTCTCAATTTGGGTTTCATCGATTGTTTGCAATTTTGGATATTGCAACATTAATGATTGTATTCTGTATGTCGGCAATTCTGTAAGAAAGTCGCATTTAACAAATAACGTGAAGTTTGCTTAAGACTTTTTTCCAATCCAACCAAATCATACTTTCAACAATAAACATGAAAAAATGTATCAATACACGTTATCAAAATTACAATAAAGATCAGAAATAGATAAGTAATAGATAAGTATTACATTATTAATCACTTAAACACACCGAAAGTTTTTTGACAATATTTTATGAGTGAAGGCTTTACATCGAATTTAAAATTGATGAATCTTTTCATAACGTTGGAATATTTATTTATATCCATTAAACATTTTATGAAGTACTGCCTACTTCTAAACATTTTTTGAATAGATATCATACCAAAAGCTAAAAAAAAATTACGCCATAACCAGACGAATGACAGAATATAACCAAACATAACTGACAGTTGATAGCTACAACAAAGTCATAGATGGTCATCGGTTATATTTACACAGATAATTTATATGGGTGCGTTGAGACAAGCGCTCAGCGTGTCTATTACGTTGCTCTAATCAAAGGTCGTTCAACCAACACACTCGGTGAAGACATAATATATCTGCCGTATTCTGATAACAACAAAATTGTTATTTGGTGTTGTTACCTCCACCACTCAAAATAGAGAAACGTCGAAAAACGAGAAACGAGAAACAAAAAAGAAAAAAAAGACGTCTGTTAAATGTCAATATTTCTGTCGTTGTTACTAAAATATTGGCTTTAATATAATATTTGATCTCTTTGTACGGAATATTTAGTAGATTTATGTGTGTGAAACAGATTTCTACCGAATTTTAAAATAATAATAGCACTATTATTAATATTCATCAAAAACTTATATTTTAGATAAAACTGCAGATTGCTAGTGACTAGTGACTAGTGATTAGTTGAACCGTAGCTGGACTAATAGGTACTCGCAGACTGAGACAAAGCTAAAAAGGATGAAACCGTTCCTCTAATGCTTAAAAAATCTTATTATATTAGAGATATCATTTGCTTTTGAGCGTATAATATAATAATTATTCATATAAATGTCAAATTTGTCGTAGAAGTACGCTTAATAGTGAAATAAATGACAAGGAATATTCGGCTACATAAACACGTCCAGCCTCTGCTTTTTATTTAAAAATAATAATTAACGTGTTTTTAATAAAAAACGTAGCTTTTTAATAGTGAATGAAGACTCAAAGTGCGGACATAAATACAACATATCATTTAAAATCATCTTATGTGAAAAAAAAAGTGTTTGAAAATCATCAATGCATGCAAGGTGCGTATAAAATATCCGAAATAACAGTTAAATATGTCTAACGACCGTAATAACAACAACAATCATCAAAAAACGTAAAAATTTCTTGCAAATTTAAAACATTATAACTTCATTAATGTTGAATATTTCTTAATTCAGTTAGTACGGATTCTAGATAATTAAGTAAACTTTAGAAATATAAAAAAACATTTTATGCGTACATATAAATACCTATAAATTAAATCTCTGTTTTCCCTAGAACACTAAAAACGATTTTTTGGCCGTGGCCTGTCAATTAAGGCTTATATTTTCTTAATTATTGTAAATAATGTTCAGTTTATTACTTTTATATACAAACAAAAGTTCTATCTAAGTTATCACCCTAAAAAATTCCAGTCTATCATATAAATTCTGATATAAATGAATAATAAAAACCCACATTTTTGTAAAAAATGCCGAAACATGCATTTACAGTGAATGTGCCGCCTTAATTTTTTTTGGATATTGGTGCCTTTGCTTTTTTACCCCACATATATGCTTCGTAGCTTCAGCTTCATAGATTCAGCTGGCATTCTACAGCGGTGATGCATTTTTAACTATCTTTCGACCCCACATTAAATAATTAAATTGTTAGGAATGGACTTTAGCGGATTTAATACACAATCAAAATTCATAAAAAATATTAAATATCAGGGTTGAAACGGGGATATTATAGCGCTAGGGTTAATAAAAAATTACGCCCCAACCAGACTAACAAAATATTAGGTCCTTACATATGAAATTGACGTTTTTCCGTACTGGCAAATTTGATCTCAAATATCTTCTCATTGGTTAGGAATTCCAAATCCAAATTTATACAGCTATTTACTCATGTATTTGTGTTTTGAAAATTATAATTCACTTGTTTTTTCCTCAATTGTTTTTTTCTTTGCGTCACTCAGTTTATAAAATGAAAAACTTGAAATATCGCGTTATTAACGAGTACGAGTTCCACCGTGGCACCAGTGCTGCAGAAACGGCTCGAAGGATTAATGATGTGTATGGCGACGGTGCCGCAAAAGAAAACACAGTGCGTTTTTGGTTCCAACGTTTTCGTTCTGGAAATTTCGACCTGCAGAACAATCCCCGTGGACGGCCGGAGACCAAAGTTGATAATGAAGAATTGAAGGCTTTTGTGGAAGCGGATCCATCGCAAACCACATCCGAGTTAGCTGCAGGCTGCGGTGTTAGTGATAAAACTGTTTTAATCCACTTGAAGCAAATTGGTAAGGTGAAAAAGCTTGAAAGGTGGGTACCTCACGAATTGAGTGAAGCACATCAACAAACGCGCGTTGACTGCTGCGTTGCATTACTCAACCGGCACAATAATGAAGGGATTTTAAATCGAATCATTACCTGTGATGAAAAGTGGATCCTGTACGATAATCGGAAGCGCTCATCGCAATGGCTGAACCCTGCCGAACCAGCCAAACCATGCCCCAAGCGAAAATTGACTCCAAAAGAGTTACTTGTGAGCGTTTGGTGGACTAGTGCTGGTGTCGTTCACTACAGCTTTCTTAAATCTGGCCAGACGATTACGGCAGATGTCTATTGTCAGCAACTGTAAACCATGATGGAAAAGCTAGCTGCTAAACAACCGAGGTTGGTTAATCGCTCTAGGCCACTGCTGCTTCATGATCACGCTAGACTACACACTGCACAACAGACGGCTACCAAAT
>JADDOH010013815.1:0-24556 GCA_016648135.1 Agrypnia vestita
CGTTTAGTATGGGAGGAACAGAAAGCCGATTTTTTTTATTATAATATATTTATTTAATCAAAGTATGTACCATTGCTATCTATGCACTTTTGCCATCTCATAGGTAGTTCATCGATCCCTTTACTAAAAAAAACATTCGGACGGGAAACAATAAAATCTTTGAAGGCGGTTTGGACTGCCCCATCGGAGTTGAATTTTTTCCTTTGCAAGAAGTTATCCAAATTTCGCAAAAAATGGTAATCTGTTGGGGCAAGGTCCGGAGAGTACGGTGGATGTCATAGACATTCCAATTGAAGCTCCTCTAATTTGGTAGGCGTCTGTTGTGCAGTGTGTGGTCTAGCGTTATCATGAAGCAGCAGTGGCCTAGAGCGATTAACCAGCCTCGGTTGTTTAGCAGCTAGCTTTTCCATCATGGTTTGCAGTTGCTGACAATAGACATCTGCCGTAATCGTCTGGCCAGATTTAAGAAAGCTGTAGTGAACGACACCAGCACTAGTCCACCAAACGCTCACAAGTAACTTTTTGGAGTCAATTTTCGCTTGGGGCATGGTTTGGCTGGTTCGGCAGGGTTCAGCCATTGCGATGAGCGCTTCCGATCATCGTACAGGATCCACTTTTCATCACAGGTAATGATTCGATTTAAAATCCCTTCATTATTGTGCCGGTTGATAATGCAACGCAGCAGTCAACGCGCGTTTGTTGATTTGCTTCACTCAATTCGTGAGGTACCCACCTTTCAAGCTTTTTCACCTTACCAATTTGCTTCAAGTGGATTAAAACAGTTTTATCACTAACACCGCAGCCTGCAGCTAACTCGGATGTGGTTTGCGATGGATCCGCTTCCACAATAGCCTTCCATTCTTCATTATCAACTTTGGTCTCCGGCCGTCCACGGGGCTTGTTCTGCAGGTCGAAATTTCCAGAACGAAAACGTTGGAACCAAAAACGCACTGTGTTTTCTTTTGCGGCACCGTCGCCATACACATCATTAATCCTTCGAGCTGTTTCTGCAGCACTGGTGCCACGGTGGAACTCGTACTCCTAAATAACGCGATATTTCAAGTTTTTCATTTTGTAAACTGAGTGACGCAAAGAAAAAAACAATTGAGGAAAAAACAAATGAATTATAATTTTCAAAACACAAATACATGAGTAAATAGCTGTATAAATTTGGATTTGGAATTCCTAACCAAAGAGAAAATATTTGAGATCAAATTTGCCGGTACGGCAAAACGCCAATTTCATATGTAAGGACCTAATATAATTCAGATTTTATTTCCATTTAAATTCACAGTTATTGTATTAAAAATATTACAAGTGCTACTATAACACAACGTTATGTTTTTGTTTCTTCCTACTACTAAGAAATTGGCACCAAAAAGATAATTTTGACAACAATAACTGTTGGCACCTTGGTTTTCCATGGTCGGGATTTTTTCATGATTAAATTATAATGTTGTGCTGAATAGAAATCTTAAGAATACAATATTTCAAATTTTAATATGGTTGTGAATATAATAAGATTTTCCGTTGTATCTGAGAGATCTCACAGAATCATTATTTTAAGATATTTTTTTCAATTATTTTTTGGAAAGTGTTATATGACATCAGCTACTGAATGAGAATGAAGAAGTTAGAAATACCAGCTATCCTCTGGGCTAAACCAGCGCCTACAAATCCCCTTCTTCACAGGTAAGCAATTCATGATTTATAACATTAATAGAGAATAATAACTATTTATAGAGTAAATTATATAAATTATATTAGGAGTATAAAAGCAAAGACAACAATATCCAAAAAAAAATGAATGAAGTCGTCGAGGATTACTAATTAAGAATGTACTGAATTAGAGTTTTTATAGGAAACATAGCCTGTAAATTTATAGGAAACATTATTTTGGAGGGGATATACACATAAAATCTAGAATTCAGTAAAATCTAAGTTAGTAATCTTCGGTGACCGCATTTAAAACATTTTAAATTTTTTGAACACTGCTGCCTTTGATTTTATACCAGTCATATAACTTGGAGGTTTAAACCATTGGTTTTTGCTTTTTCCACCAATCAAACAATCAATTTCTTAAAAATCTATGGTTTTTATTTTTTGCGATATAGATTTTTTGGGAGGTTTTTATTTTACTTGTATTGAATCGAATGAATTTTGAATAATCGACATAAGTTACTGGAATGATTGCTTATCTCCATAACTATTGATATTAACTTATGGTTACTTGAACATTTAAAACTCACAATCAAGGCAAGAATCCACCTGTAAAGTTTCGTGGACAACCTCTGTTACATCCTGTATGTGTATGTGTGATTAAGTTTTAAAGAGATGGATTTTACTGAGACCCTTGGCGAATATTGCATCGACATGACAGTCCTTAAGGCGACCATCTTGCAAAGCGAACAAATTTCACAATTTTTTCTCATATCTTCTCCCGCGTTTTTTATTACATTTTTGTATGGAAAGATATTATGTTAAAATTTATTAATCAGGTTTCATATATTTTTAATGCGGATGTCTTATTATAAAACGAGATAAACTAAATTATTTAATCATTTAAAATAATAATAGCTATCCTTTAAATTAATTAAAGTAAAAAATTGACAACTATGTAAAAAAATGAAAAAAACATACAATTATTTAAAAAAAAACGGTATTTTTTAAACATAAATTGTAAGTAAACAAACTCACAGATTTTAAAATAATTATAATACGATTAGGATAATCGTTTACTTTGTAATATTATTGAAAAAAAAGTAACTCATAAAAACCAAGTTTTTATTATACCCCCTTTCTCATTTACTAGTGGAAATTGGTTTGGCGCTTAACCTACGCGTTGGGCTTCGGTCGGGCGACGCTACTAAAGGGAGGAATAAAAATCTCTAATTCCAATAACAAAAATTTCCAAAAATCCAAAATTATACTATAATCAGGTTTCGCGTCTACCAGACGCGTTGAAATATTTTCATACAACATAATAAGTTGTATGAAAAAACCATTCAAAATTTGAAAAATCCAAAAATTTATTAATTTTTTTTAACGAGAATTTGATAGATTTTCTTGATCATCGCCACGAGTCTGCTTGCAAAGTTTCAGCTCGATTGGATCACGGGAAAAGGGTTAAAAATCGATCCAAATTTTTTCGTCAGACAAGCAGACAAGACGACAAGTAGATAAGTAGACGCTACGAGTTAAAAGAAAGGGAGTAAAAAGGCATCTCACGAGGTCATTCATTCATACAAGGCCCACAAGGTGGAGCAATTTTCTTCATTTTTAAAACATTTAAAAAAATGGTAGACTTGGTTATTTATTAAATGATTAAATAATTTTGTTTGTGTCAATTTAAAAAGATATCCGCATTTAAAATGTATGGAACCTGATTAATAAATTATATGATATCTTTCCATACAAAAATGTGATAAAAAGCGCAAGAGAAGATGTGAGAAAACATTGTGAAATTTGATCATTTTACAAGACGATCGCCTTAATTACGACAGAAGTAGATTTTTTTTAGCTTTTTTAAAATAAATAAAATAAAATCTAATTGATGTTAAGTAGATACTCAAAACTTAATTATGTTTAATTTTTATAACTATTTGATTTGTAAAATTTATACTTCATAGGTAGATAGATTCTTGCTGATTTACTACAGAAATTTGATTTGTATAAAAGCAATAAAATTTTTAATATTTCATATAGGTTACTTTAGCGATAGTCCAACGTTTTACAGAAAATAAGTTAGAAACATGGAAAAAAAATGCAAATTTTGAAGTCGTTTATCTCTATAGTCTTTGATATTAGGACATTGTTGCTTGAACATTTTGGACTCGTGATGTAGGCATAATTGTGTGGATCCCTGTAAATTATTGTGGACTAGCTCTCTTACATCTTGAATTAACTTGTACATACATTACACTGTAATTTTCAGAGCGCTTCTTGTTGCCGAGAGCAACGTGCCGCCGGCGCCGAAGGAATTTGTCATATTTGATGGTAACAGTTATTTTTTTCCTGCTATAAACTTATTGATAATTAATATTGCAGTGAATAAATCGAAAAATGAAAAGTCAAAATTTGAAGCTCGATATCCCAGATTGAAGTAGGTAAATGTCAGATGATCCCTCGTGGTTCCAAGTACATAATGGGTACCAACAATCAACTTCATCTAAATATCTCCAAGTGCCAATCTATTACTTTTACAAAAAAAAAGATTCCTATTAAATTCACCTACAAAATTAGCAAACTCTGTAATTCCCAGATTACACTTATTAGGGAATGAGCGTGCAGAGGCGGCTGACATTTTTGCTGATAGTATAACTGTTTATAGGACAAAGCTGATACAATTGTTTACATCCCAACAAAATGGAAATGGACAATAAATTTTTCTATTTTACCTTTAACTATTATTATTTCTACCTTTAACTTTATTATTATTTTATCTCATGTTTTTATGTTTTTCTTATGTTTTTCTGTATTATTATTATTATTATTAACTTTTAACTATTATTATTGTAACTTTTAACTGTATTTTAATTTTAACTTGTCTTATGTAATTTAAAAATAAATAAATTATTCTGTATATTGTAAAAGCCAATAAGGGCGTTAAATAAATAAATAAATAAATAATATTGTTGCAAACGCTGAAAATTAATTAGCGCCCTATTAATTAATGGTTAATTAACTATTCAATTTACAAAGTCACTTAAAATTGTTAAACTTAACGCTTTTCTTTAAATTACACTTGTTCGCAATACATCACTCGTAAATAAACACTTTATTATCGCGTGTATTTAACATTCATTAGAACATTCCATCCGATTCTCGCGCCAATTAGGTAAGTACTTCGCTCGATTATTCACTCCGATTTATCGCTTCGATTCCCTCACGACACGCGGCAGATTTCAACTAAAAACGCGATAGCAACAACTCCCGCGCCGCGGCCGGCGCTGTATTTGTATCTGAAAATGATGGTATCTAACCTCGTAGATTTTTCCTAAGAGAATATTCTTGTCGCTTCTAGGCATTTCTGGACATTTTTAGACGTTTTCCGAAGGCTGTGGATCACCCTAGATGGTTACAGGCCGTTCTCCGTTTTTCGAGAGTGTTGTGACAAGTGACGTAGTGTGAAAATACTTTTTAGCATCTCGTTACAATATTAACTACTCAACTATCCCTGGACCACGTTATTTTATGTTAGAGATGGGAATATAGAAACACGTAGGAATGTAGCAATAATAATTTAAATAAATTTACATATCGCATTGTTTTTAACCACTTGAATTTATTTATTAAAATCAACCGATTTCGTAAAATACCGATTCTTTCTTCAGGGAGATAAAGCCATCCTAAATATATTTTTTTATATTTGGTTTGAATAAAATAATTTTAAATATATAATAACTAGCTGTAAGCTGTCAAAAAAGACGGTACTTTTACATGCCGGTTTCAAAAGAATAAATATTTACTTATTTAATTTCCTAACCTTATAAAGAACTAGCTGTGCCTGCGCGGCTTCGCACGCGTATATTTTTAGTACACTTTTTGGATCGTCATAGAACTTTCGCGAACCTTCTAGAACATTCTCCTTCCAGAACTTTCAAGAAATTTACTGAATGTACAGAAACCTTCTAGACACACCGACACATTCCGCCACTCAGTTTAGAACCTTATAGAAATTTAGGAAATTTTCTAGAACCTTCTCCTTCCAGAATTTTCTAGAGCAGATTTTTTCGGAATCTTCTAGACTCACCGACACAGTCGGCGCGCCTATTTTGAAACAATCTGAAGCATTTGCGGCCTTCCCATAACAAAACAATGTGCTAGAAAGCACATTTTCGTCACCCACTCCCACCCACGCTCAGCCACCCCCACCAAACTCGCATATTCTCGATGTGACACCAAGGGCTATCCACCACCATTACCACCGGTGGATAGTTGTGGCTGGTTATGGAGAGAACTTGGTGGATAGGGAAACACGGGTTTCTTTGTATATATATATATATATATATCATATAATATATATATATATATATATATATATAGATATATATATATATTATATTGATTTTATTGCAGTAAATTTTAATTAACCATCAACCATATACCTATATAAAAGTAGTATGATGAAAGACGATGGGAAAGTGACCTTAAAAACATGTACGTGTGAATACTAGGCTAAATCCGTTGCCAAATTATTCCTATATTACAAGCTGTTGTGCAATCATTTTCAAGACTGTTTAGCGGTCATGAAATCAATTGTGTGCAGAAATCTTTCCGGCCAAGAAAAATCCAGACGATGTGGAAAATGGGACCAACTGGATTATGGAGAACACTTTCCACCGGGCCATGGGTCCTCTCCTCGTCGTAGGCCAGTGCTTCGGAGTCCTGCCCGTCACGGGCCTGCTGGGGCCGGACGCCTCCCATCTCAAGTAATTCCATTATTTTGCGTCTTATTTATAATACTTCAACTTATTTTAAAATGCGACCCCGGAGCATTGAAGTATGACGATATCTTCAGGGACGTCCAGTGAAAAAGAAATGAAAAAAGGGCGTCATCAATTATGATGAGAGAACTCACTACGATATGAGTTTCAAAGATTTTGTTATTGTCTCAATGGTAAGTTTGTAGAATTTCCTATTCACTCATATTAAAGTAAATAAAAAATCCTCTTCCATATTAAAAATGTATTATCTTTCATTAAAATATCGCTAGTGTTAGAACAGAATTGTTTCTTAAAATTGTGCCTAACCTAAAAGTTCTTAAATACAAGATGTTGAATTTTAAATAGATAATGCCATTATTTCGAATTAAGAATTATCGGAGTTAATCTACTATAAAATTAACATTTTGGGACTTGTAAGTTTGAAAATTTTCGAATTATGGCGAATTTCGTATTATCGGATTCGAATTAACAGTGTTTTACTGTATCACCACGATCTACGAAAATTTTCAGATTTTCTTGGATCAACTGGCGCGTTGCTTACACACTGCTGATCATGGCGCTGACTAGTGGGATGGTGACGCTGTCCTGTGCCAGAATTGTGGTTACTGGAATTGATATTTACAAAACAAGTGAGTTTTTTTTAACTTATAACTATAAACATGCCAGACATAACCCTGATATATAATAGCAGGAGCATGCAGTACTCATAGTTAGTAGCAAAAAATTTAACTTGAAAGTGGATTCCTGTCTTGATAATGAGTCAAAAATGTTCAACCAACCATGACCTGCAAAATCAGAGTTTTCAGTTTTTTCAATATTTCTGATTTATTTTTTATAAAAAGTTGAACTATCATTATAGTAATTTATATCGATTACGAAAAATTCATTCGCTTTAATACAAGTCGAATAAAATGATAAAAAACCTTTCAAAATAAATATTTTCAATTTTCACATGTTGATCATGGTCGCTGGAACATTTTTGTCTCATTATCAAGACAGAAATCCACAGACTGTAAAGTTTTTGCTACTAGCCATGAGACACCCTGTATGTACAATACTTTCCACTATCTGCGCAAATTTGTCGATCGCATTATCTGTACCGTTTTAATTGTGCCAAATAAAATAAACGAAAGTATCCCCCTCCTCCTCCACGTAGCCCAGCGTAAGATACCTACCCCACATGATCAGATAGCGTAGTTTATGGACGCTCCCTTAATCAAAAAATTACCTTAGTTCATGTCTATATATTTTGATGGTCTGTGGTACATCAAAATATATAGACATGAACTGGTGTTGTCTTCACAATTTGTTGCAATCCCCTCGCCTAAAGAATGGATTCAGTTCATCTCCATACAATTTTAGACTCTGTGATCATGATTAAAGTAATATGGTAATAAATTAAGCATTTAGAAATAGAATCTTAATACTGCTTGCCCAACGTAACTTGGCGTGCGGCGAATTTGGAACTAAAACGCCCCGCCCGCACCCGGCGGTAACCCCTCGCCCTGTCATTCAGTTCAGTTTTGTATTTGGTCGGGAGCTGTGACATCTTGATTACCAATATACACTGAATTATTATATCCAAAACATCCTAAACAGTCCGGGATGGTGCAAGAACAATTGCCAATGAAGTATTAAAGTTTTGCGAAGCTGAAAAAGACCGATTTTACCGTCTGACAGTTTGACAGATAGGACGACCGCCATTACTGCATGGTTTCTTTAGTGCTGCCCGACCAAATTTCTGTTAGAGGCTACGACACAGGTCACCGGACATTCTGTACATTATGTATTGTGTAATAAATTTACACTCTGACAACTTCTGTTACGCGACAGGGACGCCCTCCCTCGCACGCCAAGTTATAGTGGTACGTCTATAGTAAAAGCGTCACATCAAAGACTGTCAATTTCTTGAATTTGGAATCAGCCTTAAAATGTGAAATAGATTTGAGTAAGTTCTTGAGTTCTGTTGTTGCAGTCGGGCTGATGTTCTTCATGAGCTCCCTGACGTCCCTGTTCCTGTTCCTCCGCCTGGCGCCGCGCTGGCCCGCCATCGGGGTGGCCATGTCCCAGGGGGAGCTGAGCCACAACCCGTTCTTCCTGCAGGGCCACCGCCGGAAGAAGCGATCCTTGCGCGTCAGATTTAACATCTGCATATTTGGGGTCATGTTCTTTGCTGTCGGTTAATACTTTTCATATGTTTACATTTTTTGTGCGGGTACCAATCCAATTACCTCTACATTTATGACACTTGGATGGAGATCAAAATACATCGTATTTTTGGAGGATAGGATGCATTTTTTTATACTATTTTATTTTGATATAACTTTGTGTTATTCATTATGAATATAATTAAACAAATTAACTTAGTTTATTACCACTCTATTTCTGGTAAAAACCAACCGGTTTCAGAAACAAAGGATGAAGGAACGTTGTTTCCGAAACCGGTTGGTTTTTACCAAAAATAAGGTGGTGATAAACTAAGTTAATTTGTTTAATTATGTGCATTTTTTACTCTGAAAATTCAACATTGGAATTGCAGATGCGTTTTATAATATTCTCGCGTAACCTGATTTCTAAGATGTGCGGAAAGTTGCTCGCCAACTATTGCTCGCCCACATTTGTTCGCCCACAGTTGTTCGCCAACAATTGCTCGTCAGCAAAGTTGCTCGCCAATAGCATGACAGGATGTTTATGTTCCTTTTACTTGAATGTATATTAAGAAACACATTTATTGAAAAATATATGCATATATTTTCTTCTTCTTCTTTTTTTTCTTTTAGTAGATCTGTGATACAGAAAAGTACGCCTCCCGGGATGAAGAGGTCCAGCTATCTCTTTTCATCCCCTATCATCTTTTCGGTGGTCTTCTCGTTGGGCGTCGTCCAGAGGAGATTTCATTCGCTGCTGTATGCACGAGTCTGTCGCTGTCCATTCTGGCTATGTGATCTCTTCAGAATATCTTTCTGGATTTGCTCCATCGCGCTATGTATTTTGCAGGTTTTCCTCATGTCTGCATTTCGGACACAATCACGTCCAGTTTTTTCAATAATGAATATAAGCACTTTCATTTCAGATGTTCTGAGGAGTCCTTTGGTGCGGACAGTGTCAGCCCGCATCTCTGCAGCGTATGTCATAATAGGTCGAACACATGTCTTGTATATCTGGACTTTCCTTTCAATATGCATATTTTTGTTCTTCCAGACCAAATTCTTGAGACACCCTGAGACGGTGGATGCTTTATTAACTTGTTATCGGATTTCAGTATATACATCGCTATGGTTACAAATTTCTGCACCTAAATATCTGAAGCTCATGACTTGTTCCAAAGGCTCAATATCAATACTCAGCTTACACCTTGTTGGTTGTATTGCTTTTGCTAAGTTTTTAGTTTTACTAATTGCTATTGACATATTTAACCCTTGCGATGCAATGTGGATTTTGTACAGCATTCTCTGCAAGTCATCTTCAGACTCTGCTATTATTGCTGCGCCATCTGCGTAACATATTACATTCATTATTTTGTTACCCATTTTGTACCCCAGTCCTAAGCTAGCCACCTCTTCTATGATTTTATCCATGTGATAGATCTGAGGAACGTATGTCGCGACGCCAGAAAGAGACTGCATGACAGAGAGAGAGAGAAGGTATAAAAGGCGCGTGAATGTCGAGTCGCTCTCTCTTTTTACTACCATTGTTATTCAGACCGCATCTTACTGTACACCGTTTGTCTAAACCGTTATTGTCACCCAATAAACACTTACGAGAAGCAAGTCTTTACTTGGAGTTTCCTCATCCCGAAGAAGAATATTACAACAAGATTAAACAGAAAAGGGCTTAGACTCCCTGACTTATACTCGTTATGATATCCTTTGATAATTCATTGTCAAATTTAATTTAAGTTTTACAGTTGGTAAACAGATTTTGGACAGCCTTTACCAGTGTGTTCGATATTCCCTCTTTCAATAATATTCTCGTAATGTCTTTCAGCAACACCCTGTCGATTGCCTTTTTTAGAACCACAAAACATATATATAGGCCACTTTATTATGTTCTAAAGCTTTTTCTTTGATTTGCCTTAGAATGAAGATTGCATCTGTAGTGGAGCAGTTTCGTAGTATACGTGTAAATAACTTAAGGATTGTATATAACACAGAGATTCCTCTATAATTTTCAGAGTTTTTCCTTTGTCCTTTCTTAAATATAGGTGTTGTGACGCTTGTTCTCCGTTCATCCGGTTAACAAAATTGTTAAATAATTTTCGGATCTCTTTTCCTGAGTCCGGATCAGAGTACATAATAAGTTCATTAGGGATGTTATCAATGTCAGGGGCTTTCCTATTTATAAGTTTCTTTATATGTGTTTCTGTCTCTGATTCACTTAATTTTTCTTCTGTGGTTGTATTGATTGTCTGATATTCCTGTTCTGTTTCATTGGAGTAGAGTTGTTTGTATATTTTCAATTATTATTTTTAAACCATTGTCGTTAATTACAAGTATTTATAAAGGTTAGGTTAGGTTAAGTTGTCTGGTCGCGAGCAATTGTAGGCGAGCAAATGCGGGCGAGCAATTGTTGGCGAGCAATTTTCCGGTACCTTAACGATATAAAATTATACTGTTACAGTAAATAAATTATGTTAATTAAAAACATCGAAGTATCTTATTAATTAACTAATCAATTGGCTCTCAGGTGCGGATATATACTTTTTTGGTGAATTCCAAAGTCGCAGTTTCTTAGTTTTTTCAGTCACTTCGTTTACTTCATTTTCACTCCGGTTTTATTATTTGAAGTCGACTGTTTTCACAGCGCCTGTTTCTTCGTCAAGATAGATAAAGTTTAAGTTTTACATATAGACTATTAAAATTCACAAATTTGAAATATAAAATTGCATTAATAAAAAACAGAATGAAAGACAATGTGAAAAAAATTTCATATTATGTATGATAGATTAAGATAAATTATAGACGTCTCACAGATACGAAGCTATTTATAAGGGAAAGTATGTATGAAAGTCTTTATTGGATGTTCATAGGGCTTACAACCTGTCTTTAAGCTGACTTAAGATATCACTTTATACGGTGTAACGTTTACCGATTCCACCCAAGATCTACCACACAACTATCAATTTTGGAATGTTGTATACAGGGTTATTTGTAAAAAATTATTAAGCTTGCAGGACTATATTTCCTGCCTTGATGATGAGTTGAAAATGTTCAATCAGCCATGATCTAATTCTAATCAAGATTTGCATTTTTTTTCAATATTTATGACTTATTTTTTAGAAAACGTTAAAGTATAATTACAGTAACTTATATCGATTACGAAAAATTCGTTCGTTTCAATACAAGTTAAATAAAATGATAAAAACCCTGCAAAAATTACAATTGGAACGTTTTCCAATGGGAATTCGAAGGTTATTATTATTTTATTTCACTTGTATTAAAAAGAATGAACTTTCGTATCCTATATAAGTTGCTGTAATGACAGTCCAACGTTTTACAAAAAATAAGTCAGAAATATTGAAAAAAATGCAAACTTTGATGTCGCAAATCTCCATAACTATTGATATTAGGTTGCTTGAACATTTTCGACTCATAATCAAAGCAGAAATATAGTTATTAAGTTGAGGTTATTAATATTTTCCTAATAAATGAGGTAGGTACATAATATATGTTATAATCTCATTTAGATATATATGCTATGGTAGAAATTTTGTCATTCCCATGAAACAGTATATAGATGTCGCCACTGCTAAAAGAGATTTATATATTTTTTTACTTTAGTATGAAACATTATTAATCGTATATATATATGATATTCATACGAATTATTTAACAAACATATATACACTAGAATACGCCTGATAATTTTTTTAATAATTAAATAAAACACGACTTGGTATACACCACTAGATATAATATAGATATATTTCTTTTCTTTATTCAAGATGAATAAACACCTCTACAAGTTTCGGGAACGAAGTTCCCTTCCTCAGCAGCATACAATGTATACTAAAATTAAATGATCATTATATAGTTAAGTAGTGGGGTGGAGAGTAGGCGGAGTAAATATAAGTGGGGGGAGGGGTGTTTTTAGGGAATAATTAAGGAATTGTCAACTTTGTTTTTTAAATTTATAATTGGAAAAATGTTAAGTATGGGTTTGTTTGGTAATTGAATTTGACTGTTTATTATATTATTATTGAGGTTAATATTTTTTCTTATTTCTAAAATTTCAAAACTATCTAATTGTCTATTATTTTTGTTATTTTGTAAAATTTTAAGACTTAAATTGATGTCGAAAGTATGGTCATGTTCCAGCAAATGGTTTGCAAATTCCGAGTATCCATTGCTATTTAAACATCTTTAATATTCCTTAATTCTTTTTTCTATACTTCTCTTTGTTTTGCCAATGTAAAAGGCTGTACAATCTTTACATTCTAATTTATAAATTCCTGATTTTTTAATATCGCTTTCCTTATCCTTATTGTTTAAAATATAATTTTTTAGTTTATTACTAGTATAGAAAGCGGGTAGAAAACTGTTAGTTATGTTTAACATACCACAAAGTTATAAATCGTTCATTGAAGCAGTAATTTTTTAAAACTTTTTTTTAAGACCAGTTTATTTAAACATTTAAAAAAATATATAAAGTACATAGATAGCTTAGTCTCTGTGAGACAGAAAACTCTTATAATTTATCTTAATTAATGATTTTCCCTGTGTACAGAATCAAGTAATTGTTTGTTAGGATAGACTAAAAACTATTGTTAATGTAATAATCTTATTTCGGGATGAGGTTGCTCCAAGTAAAGACTTTGTTCTCGTAAGTATTTATTCGGTAATAATAATGGTTTAGACAATCGTTTATACAGTAAGATGCGGTCTCGATAACAATGGTAGTAAAAGAGGCTCGACTCGACATTCACGTGCCTTTTTATACATTCTCTCTCTCTGTCATGCAGTCTCTTTCTGGCGTCGCGACATGCGTTCCTCAGATCTATTACAGTTAATATTACGCTTTTTTTTAATTTCAGTTGAGCATTTACTAAGCATCATCGCTGGAATAGTACTGGTCCATGACTGTCCCACGAATGACACTGCCCTGGAATCCTACTTCCTTAATTCCTATCCTCAAGTTTTTTATTTCACTGAATTCTCAATCTTCAAGGGATTCTTCTTACAGGTTAGTGTCTTATATTACCTAATTCTTTTTTACTCCCTTTATATTAACTCGTGGCGTCTGCTTGCTTGCCGGCTTGCCGTCAAAAAAACTTTGGATCGATTTTTGACCCTTTTCCCGTGATCCAATTGAGCTGAAACTTGACAAGTACACTCGTGGCGACGATCAAGAAGATCTATCAAATTTTCGTTAAAAAAATTAATAATTATCGTACAATTTCGGATTTCTGGCGGCCCGATAACGTCGCGGAATATTTTCTAAATTTGAATTGCTCCGTCGGTATACATAATAGGTACTTTACTACGAATGTCGAAAATTTAAATTGACTGACAAATGTTTTTAGAATTTAAACTTCAAAGCATGAAGTGTCTTATCAAAGCTCAAAACATCTGACGTTTTAGAAATATATTAAATTATGTAAGTTTAGTGTTATTTTATATGTTTTAATTCGTCTTTAATTGTTGTTATATTTTACAAAGAAAGGGAGTATAATAAAAACTTGGTTTTTATGGGTTACTTTTTTTTAGAATCTCACAGTCGGCCGTATTCTGAAATAAGCAACATTGCTATTTCTCTCTCAAAGAAGTTATGCCTCAGTTGTGGCAGGCCACCTCGGAAATGTTGTATGGAGGAATTAAGATAGCAAGGCACGCATTTATAAGACCTGTATTGCGACCTATTTTCACATATGGTATTGAGATGATGGCGGACATTGTCAAAACAAAGAGCATGCTGAGAACAACTGAAGTGAGAACTCTGCGTGATAAGGAATACAGCAATCAAGGGAGGTCTGCGAGATTCAAGATGTGGTCAGATGAGGGCGACAGCGTACAAAGAATAAGAACAGCAAGATTACCACACATAGCTCTGCATGGCATACCAGATGGACCGCGCCCACCAGGGAGACCCCCGGAGCGATGGAGAGATAGCTGGAATTCAGCATCACAGGAGGAAACTCCTGCACAAACAGACCCTTGAGTCTAAATAAAGTTAAAGAAGAAGAAGAAGCTATATCTCTATCTCGACAGTTATTGTATAACATTCTAATGCCAACGATTTTGACGTTTTAAGTTTGACAGGTTTGAAATTAATGAATTCAATGAATCAGAAACCTCTAACACGTAAACAAACGTTAAGGGGGAATACCTACCTACGAAGGGCGAAAAAAGGCAAATTTTGTGAATTTTTTTAAGACAACCTATATGAATTATGGTATTGGTGTTACATATTTTTACATGAAAGTACATACTTTAAAGGTTATGTTAAATTTTTTTATAAAAAAATATTCAACATTGGCGGAAAATATTTGGGTTGTGTCGAAATATTTTGGGTTTTGCCGAAAAAAAAGGGCCCTCCGCGGTGACCACTCCCATTTCATTTGTAATCATCAGAATAAAAAAAACAAAAAGATTATCAAAACTAACACTTTATTTAGTCTTTGACGTGGGGGTGTTTGAAAATATAGATTTTTGACAAAATGGCGGGCGTTTGAATTTAAAATAGCGTTTTCAGGGAAAAATTCGGGTTTATTCGATTGAATTCATTCCATACTTGTAAAACTTAATTACGTCAAAATTGACGGCGTTACAATGTTATACAATAACCGTCAAGATACCGAAATAGCAATGATTGCTATTTTCCACAGAACATGGAATTTTACTATTTTCAGAATACGTATTGTCTACGAGTCGTGGCTGCGAGAGGCAAATGAAAACACTGGAAATTAATTAGCGATTTTTTAATTAATGATTAATTAATTATTCAATGTACAAAGTCACTTAACACGAATTAAGCTTAACGCTATTCTTTAAATAACACTCTTTCGCAATATATCACTTCGTCTATAAACTCTTTATTATCGATGGGTAACACTTAGAACTATAGAATATTCAATACTCGCACATAGAAGTATATTATATATTTCGCCACTTGGGTACTCCGCTCGATTATTTCGCTGGTGTCTATCGCTTCGATTATCTCACGACTGGCCTGACCTTGGCCGGCGCCTCGCGGCCGACATCGCACCGAACTGTCAAAACACAACTAAACTATGGCCGCGACACGGCTTCGATTTTATATTTGTTGACTTTCCGAACATTCTAGACGTTTATAATTTGTTCCTCTGTTTCCTAACTGTTCCAGACGTTCCTCGAATGTTGTATCCAATTCCAGAGTGTTGTAGTGTGTTCCAGAATGTAGAGGTTTTGATGTTATTGTCGTCTCTTTTGCCATTTCTTTACAGTGTTTTAATTTTTTTTGTTTTCTGTATTGGAATGAATTGTCAAGCAAATTATTTGTATTGCAAGTGATAAGTAGGTACCTGTTTTTTTCTCAGTCGGTCAACTTACTGGTAACATTCAACTGGAACTTCATCGATGTTTTCATTTTGGTGATGAGTATGGCGCTCACCGACCGGCTCGAGCTGCTGGGAGACCGGCTAGACTTGCTGACAGGAAAGGCGAGTTTCCCTTTACATCAGTACCTAAACAGATGTTGAATAAATAATGATGCCAGATACCATAGACGTACTATAAATATAGACTAGTCACTGAAAAACAAATCTGAGATATCTAGTCTCCACTGTCTTCTATTACGTACTAAATGTACTGGTTAGAAAGAGATAGAAACTATTTTCGTAACCACGTTTAAGAAAGGACAATAAAACATAATTTTGGAGAACGAATGCGTATGAAGTTGTAGCTAATCGCGGTGTTTACTTTTTGGCTCTTGCGCTTTTTGCCTTAACAATTTAGAAAAACTAACTTAAAATATGTCTGTTTGTTGTGTTAAGGGGAGGGTAAGGTTTTTAACTTTTTTTTTGCATTTTATTTTCAATTTTTTAAATGAATGTATAACATCGCAAGAATATTGTGTAAATATTTCAAGTCAATCGGAGCAAAATTGACGAAATTATGAACATTTGAGCGATACTCAGACTGATTTTCTATACCTGCTCGGGCAGCTAAGAGATGCGCTCACCTGAGGATTACCGGACGTGCTATTGTATTGGAAGAGTTTTGCGTAGACAAGGACAAAAAGATGCTGATGATGAAAGCTCTTTGCTGTGTGAATATGGCATCGACGATTATGTGTAAGTATAAAATAAGTGTTGAGTTTTATTTTGAATTTTACAGTGTGCAAAACTTTAAAGCGTTTTCCCCACATCTCACGTTTTCAAAGTCGGTATCCATCATAACTTCAAAACTACTGCACCGATCCTTTTGAAATTTTGAACACTATTTCTGTACATAATTTACTAGGTAACGCTGGAGACTTTTTTTTCAAATATGTTATTAATTTTTTATTTTTTAATAACAAATTAGTCGATATTTTTCGCAAAAAATCGCGTTTTTCCCTTTAAAGTGTTCCAAAAAATTGAAATTTCAAAAAACCCTCCCAGCGTTACCTGAGAAAACTTATTATCTAACGAATGAACTTTGATTTTTTGATTTCAGATGATCTAGCACCAAGTTATGATGGACACCGCAATTCTACTTTTTTCCGAGACACGTCCAAATAATTGCTGCCATTGCCGTATTTTTTAATATTTCTTCTTGAAAATTTTACACAATATTCTTCAAATGGCGTACTTTAATGTACGATTGGTTTTAATAAAGAGATTTTAACTGTGTTGTCACAAAAAATTCACAAAAACATGCCTTTTTTTTGTACGAATTAACCTTACCCTCCCCTTAATCGTTGTAATGCTTCATCGCATAATAGAGAAGAGAATATAACCTTTCATAGGTGAATTTTATTTCAATAATTTGTAGAGAAATTCAAACCGACTTCAGAGTACGGAGATTTCTGAATTTTCTACGTTGGTAGTTTTCTACGTTTTCTCTTTCTTTCTTATAGCGCAGCTAACCAACTCCCGCGATGTGCATCTATGTTCACAGTAATTCGTGTTATAGTTTTGTGTAGCAGATATTTTGGTTTGTAACTAGTCTATATTTATATTACGTCTATTCCAGACACCGTAGGGTAGAATCGAATTTTTTTATTTTTATTTATTTACTAGCTATAACACGTCAAAATGACGTACAAATATTACTTGTACTTATATTATCTATATATTTTGGCCGCGCTATCTGGAGTAGCCTAGCGTCTACATATATATATAGAAAATTATATATTTTGATCAACTATTAATACCAATGACATGTTATGCGATATAGTGATGCAATTATTTTGAATTTTGAAGTTTTAATATTCATTAAAAATCTAATTCAAAGTTATTTATTGTAAAAGCATAAAGTCAATATTGTCATTTTATTTAATAATAATTCGGAAATCATACTATTTTTTTCTACAGCATTTATCGGAACAGTTCTGGAAAGCGGCCAGAACGGAGTTCGCCAATTTGGCTCAGCTAGTTCGCAGAGTTGACATGTACATCAATGAGATTGTCCTCCTCTCGTTCACCAACAATCTCTACTTCATCTGCTTGCAACTCTTCAACACCTTGAAGTAAGTACGACACGCTTCTTCTTCTTCTTCTTAAAATTAGGCAATCCGGACACCACGCTTCACCGCTGCATTTTATGAAACTAGTAACCAAATAATATTTTATTGGAGTTTCAACTGCGAGTCATTTCAACTTGCCAAGTAATTGTTCTTCAACATTTTTAGAAAATAAAATATTCATTTGAAAAATGTGCTCTGCACGGATGAAACTATAAACAGAATTTGTGGAGAGCTAACTTTTATTCGTGGTGTATTATATTTTGTACTTACTCATCAGGGAATGATCAACTCATCTGATGATTATCCACTGTCAGATTTGTCTACTGTCACATTAAAAAATAAATTGTAAAAAAAAACAACTGAAAGATTTAAAAATTATGTTTATTAATTAAAGGAAATAAAGTATGTCAAAAGTCTATACAGTCATATAAAAGTTCACAAAGTGGAACATTTTTCTTCCTTTCTAAGACATCGTTGGTTTGGCAATTTATTAATGTAGAGGTATCATTACAGTTACGAAAGCTATGTATACTAACTTGTTAATGAAAATAAAATCAACACGTCTCTGGCAGAGACTATAGTAATATATTAATTATTCTTGATTCGAACATATACAGAGTGTCCCTAAAAAAGTCATGTGTTTTAAAAATTATAAGCATTTAAAAAAATCAAAAAAATTTACACCCTGTGACGGTCTTTTCACTCCTGTTAATAATGCTTCTGTAAACTTTTGTCCAAAATTCAAAGCCAACTGCTCCAGCTTGAAAGAAAATGTTACTTTTTGACCAAACCAAGTATTCAAAATCAATACTTTGCCCAGTTTTAACTGACTGTTTTTTAAAAATTTTTAAAAATATTTTTCTGATAACTATTATGACTTGGCCTATCACCCGATTTCGGCTTGACGTCGAGATACGGGACACCCTGTATATAGATTTTTCAAAAAATTTGATAATGCATTGTGTAGAGTGATCAAGCTCATACAGGTTGTAAGCCAGCTCATACAGGTTGTAAGCCTTGAGCCACCATATAAGAGACTTCCATCTACTTTTCTCATATTCTCGTATATATTAGTTTTGTCTCTGTGAGATTTCTATAATCAATCCTTAATTGGATAAATTTTAATTTGAAACCTTTCCACGCAAAAATGTGATACAAAATGCAAAGGAAACAATGTGAAAAAATCCGAAAATGCCAGACGATCGCCTTAACTCATCTGGGCAGTAAGATTTGTACAGAAGAAATGTTGCGCGAATATGCAACTTTTTTTGTCCTCATAAGACAGCACAGACCTAATTGGGAAGTAATTATCTGTAAGATAATTTTGCAATATCCTTACGTAATTTTGGTGCTTCATCATCAGAGTCGAATAGGTCAATCATTAATAAAATGTTGATCAATGTTCGGTATATTAAAACAGACCTAAAATCTGCTATCGCGTACTCTTTCTGCGCGCGGGGGTTGGAAATATGTGTGCGGCCGCACCCCTTACATCGATAGTATGTACAAATATTTTTTTTAAGGTTTTGTTTTTAAAAATGTGTCAAGAAATGGTGATTATTATTTTTAGCAACACAGAATCGAAGGTACAATCGTGCGGTCAAAAGGATGGGTGAGACATTTATTTCTCTACACATTTTCCTAGTACACCGCTGGCTTCACAATCTCCGTGCGCCTCATCGCCTCATCATTGTTTACTTTATAAACTGTAATAAACTAAATTTTATTTCGAAAGGAATTTATTTATTTATTTGTTTATTTATTTATTTATTTTGTTTTAGGGAAAATTAACAGCAAAACAACAACCTTAAAAATATGAAATAATGGTTTTTACAATTATGCCAATTATAAATTTTCCACTGAATATAAAAATTAACTTTAACTTACTTTAATAGCTAGTGGAGAGGGTGGAGGGGAATGTGGGACGGGAGTAGAAGGGAAGATATAATGTACAAATTAGTTTGGGTGCGGTAGTGTAGATATTGTTTGTTTTATGTTTCTTATTGTTGCGTTGAAAATGTCAATGTGGTGATAGTTTGTGTTAAATGAATTTGTGGATCTGTACATAAAGGAGTTTTGTTTTGAGTTGGTCTTACAAAAGGGGAGATGAAAAGTAAGTGAATGTCTGTTATTGCGAGTTGGGATGTGGTAAGATATTCGTTGAAGAATAGTAAACTGCGAAGAAACGATCTAGACCAGTGATGGCGAACCTTTTTTCCAAATATTTGGCCGATTAGGGAGCATTCATTTACCACATGGCGGGGAGTTTAGGTAAAATGCTATACTGGGATTCGTGAGGGGAGAGAGGGTGTCAGAGTCGAGCTACATAATTTTTTTTCAATTATTTTATTTAGCACGATTAAAACGGTTTGCATATAGTCCATAGTTTTTGGTAAGAGAAATTAGCACAAAATGTATTCTGGAATTAATAGGAAAAAACTACGTCCCGCTTGGGGGTCAAAACAAAAGCCACGTTAGGGATACATGGGGGAAGGGAGGGGTTCGAAAGAGTTAAAAAATGGAATCACGTGGTTTATGGATGCTCCCTTATTGGAAATACGAGTAGTTTTCGCGTGTAATGTGTTAAATAATTACAAAAAAAATCTATCGGACTTGATCATACAAAAAAAAAAAATACTGCAGAATTATTTTCAAATCGATCAGTAAGAAAATGCTTTAAATTTTTATATAATTATATATGTATGATTGAATCTTTTTTACTAATCTGATACAAAATAATGTATTGGAGGTTTTTAAAATACGCCTGAATTTTTCTTGCATCAATTTATGCATTACAATTTTAAGTTATTGTTTTATACGATTTGATTATTTTTATTACAAAGATTATTTTTCTCTGAAGAGTATGCTATCATGCTGTAACAATGTATAAAGGGATATGTTTAATTAATGCACATCTTGACAGAACAATGTAATGAAGCACTCTCCATATTCTCTATTCTATATTAATTGATTATATTATATATTAACGGTCATTATAAAATTTCTTTAATTCAAAGCGACTCTTGATTTGTTTTTACATCGAAGTTCAGATTTCGACGTGCAACAGGCATTGTATGGAAATAAATACGGCGGCGTTCCGCGACCGAAGAGATACGGCGAAAGGTCCCGAAGTGTGGCGCCGGTCTTTATCTTTTTATCAACCTATTACCTACATCAACTACATAGACTAAACTTTTTTGAAATTAGAAAAAAAAAATTTTTGATTTTGGAATGGAAATTATAATCGGCCGTATTCTGAAATAAGCAAGATTGCTATTTCTGTATCTTGTCAGTTATTGTATTAATTGGTTTGAAATTAAGGAATTCATCAGAAAGTTCAGTATTCATAATTGTGAATAACTTTGTCTATGTTTTGTAGCTTTGTGATTGATTGAATTTAGTAATTTCAAACCTGTCAAACTTAAAACGTCAAAATTGGCGGCATTACATTACAAGTACACAAATAGCAATATTGCTTATTGCAGAATACGGCCAAATATTGGAAAATATATTATTTTTAATATTGGTAATATTAAAAATAAGAACTTACAGTGTCAGTACTATACATGTACCTACACTAAAATATTTCTTAATGTAAAAATCCGACATATATGATAGATAGGTATATCTGCGTAATGGCTGGCTACCCGGCATTTTTAATTTTTTCAAATATATCTACTCTATCGATATCTACTCTATTTCAAAATTTGAATTGTTTTTGTGGTGCTATTTTCCATAATCACAAATCTTTGTAATCATTTCTTTCAATCGGTTATTCAAAAGTCTGCTACACCCCTGATTTTGAATAATCAATAGAAACAAATGATTAAAAATCTTTGTAATCATTTCTTTCTATTGATTATTCAAAAATCTGCTACACCCCTTGATTTGAAAAAATATGTAGGTAGTGCACAGTTTCCTATAACTGGAATATCTATTTTACCTTTTAAACCATAGTGCTTCGCTTGTTTCTACTAATATTTCTGCTTTTGAATGGATTTCTTTTAATTTTCATTATTGTTTCTAGATTCTCCACTTCACGCGAAAAATAAATGAATAACGATAGATGCATCCGCTTGAAAGCTTAACTATTATTTTTATACCAGTTATTTCAATGATTTTTTTAGCATTACTATGCGTATACGCGGATTGCTATTTGACGCAGAATGTTTGGATTCGCTTTAGCCGTTCTTTAAGAATATTTTTTCATTTGATATCAAAAGACATAGAAGCTCTTTTAAAAAAGCTCGGAAACGTCTTGCGAATGAATCATCACAAAACTGCAAATACGCCTTTTCGTTCAGAGGCTGACTGTTATCGACTAACGCTTTCCGCGGGCGGGGTAGAATCCACGCACGCGCATGATTGTCCCCTTCACATCTCTCCCAAAGTATACCTTCCGTGCTTCATTTGTTTGGATGGAATAAATAAAAATGTCCTTAGGTTTTCACGGCCCTTCAGAACCTTCTGTGTATAGTTTTCTGGGATATTCTGCCGTGTATATGTGACCTCTCTGGCCAACGTTTCGGATCCCATCGCATCAGCCCTGATGATGGACCGTGTAATGGGATCCGAAACGTTGGCCAGAGAGGTCACACATACATGGCAGAATATCCCAGAAAACTATACACAGAAGGAAAAAATAAAGCTTCGAAATTATTTGAACACACTACGTAGTAATCTAATGAAACGTATGAATCATATGTCTCATAAATACGTAGATTACTTTACGAAATTTAGAAATATATCATTAATATTTTGTTTTTTTACTTCGTCTAATAAACATTTAATAAATTATTTACATTCATTTAATGTAAAAACCATATCTTATAATTTTTTTAATAAATTACCTAAATTTTCCGATTTTCTTGCTAGCAGGCATTTAAATATCTTTTATCGACATTGGCCAATGTTTATCCACGACATGAACCGTGGAATTACATATTTAAAAGCAGGGTAATACAAATATTCGCCACTAGGGTGGCGAGACCCTGAAATATAATCGGCAGCCAGATGTTACCGAGAATGGAATGTAGTTGTTTTTTATTATTCATTTTTTAAATTATTAATTTTAATTAATATTAATTATCGCACAACAGCTTTGTGTGGGCCCTGGCCTTCTCAAATAACTTTATAGTCGGCATGTAAATAATGGGTGTTTTTTTAATGGGGGAGAACTTTAAATTGAAATAAAACACTTATGAAATTGGCTTCATGTAACAGATAATTTATGGCGTTAATATTATAATATATGATTTTGGTTACTTTTTCTGGATGTAATGGTATTTCGACAATGTCTTGTGGATAATCATCGCTCCAAATGCTGCTATTCTGTTTGTTGACATAGCTATTTAACCAAAATTGTGCTTAATCACTGTGCACATTTATATTGTGAAAATTGGACCTCAAGATAATGCCATGTATGTGCCAGTCAGGCGGTCACACGCCCGAAATTATATTCGAATATTAATGCCATAAAATTATCTGTCAAATAAAGCTATAAATAGTTGCGGAGATTTTATACGAACTGTATGTTTTCCGAGAAACGATTCTCGACGTTTCGTTGAATGCTTATTCAACGTCATCAGGAGGACGATCCTTACCCGCGGAGGTAGGCAAATTATATGCACTTTGTTGTGGAGTGTTCACAATAGAGGTCGCCAGTGTGCAATATGTACTAGTTGCGTCGGCGGCCTTTACTGCGACGTCTCTCAAGGGTTGAATCAATGTCGTAAGAACAGGGCGCCAAATACTTGATGTTTGTAACTGTCATCTCTATTGAAATTGGGATGTTTGTATATTTCAATGGGCTCCCTCACTAATCTGGGTATAAGGTGCGGTTCTGTTGATAAGATTTTTGTCTTGTCAAATCTGATGAAGTGACAGAGATTCCCTTAAGATGCATGTTCGCAGATTGCCGATATATTGGAGCTGTTGTTGTTTTTAATTGCTCCAATATGCCAACGACCGTAAAGCCATGTATTCACTAGGGGACAAATCGCGAAACATTCCGCTCGACATGTCGCATCAACATCTACGCTCATGTTTCGGGGACAATGACGCGGTCATTTGACGTGTACACACCGGGACTCACATATCTTGTCGCGGAAATGTCATCTGATGAGGTTATGGATGACAGCTGCGGTATCTCATTTGGCGAAAACGGGGTTCCGCGCAATTCGAAATGTTATTTTGGGTCGCAATTTCAAATTAACGAGGTTTTACTGTAGTAAATTGAATATTATTAAAAACAAGGTCCTTTTTGCAAATAATTATTGTTTTCCATACGTCGCGGAAATATATCGCCCTATGAGGTTATGATGATAGCCGCGTATCTGTTTATGTTAGTGAGTTTATCGAAAAGTAAGAGGAGAAAAAAGAGGAGAATGCGAAATTATTTACTGCAAAGAGAAGGAAGGACGGACATTCTATGCGATCTTCGATCGATACAGCTCGACGAGTTC
>JADDOH010013816.1:0-37749 GCA_016648135.1 Agrypnia vestita
CCTACCATATGATTGGCTTAAGGGATGACTTTACACAATATAATTTTTAACAATTCAATTTAATTAATAGTGGAAAAAAACAAAGTTCATTGTTTTAATTCATAATTTGTTTAACAATTCCATTCATGTTAGACTACCGAATCTATGAATTTTCGGAGGTTAAATCTTTATATGTTTAAAATACACAGCTTGTTCCATATGTTTTGTATTTTTACTACGCCACCTGTGGTTGAAATTCATTCCCGAAGGTCATTCACGTAAAACACTAGGTTGATGTTGGTAATGAGATAATTATATTGAGTTTTTTAAACGATGTTTTAAAAGAGTTTTAGAAACGCTCTTATTACTATTAGAATTCATATAAGTATGGAAAAATTTACTGAGTCGATTTGAATTATTTTAATGAGTGTCTGTCAGTCGATTCATTAATTATTTTATCTATCCTCGGACACGAAATTCTCGTAGGATTAGCTGTCGCCGAAATAGTACCGATCGCGCTGTAGCCGGGTACTCGCAAGTTTGTACTGTACTGTATTATGCATGTACTTTCCGCCTGCGGTATCATGGGATCATGATCAATTATAGCTAAACAGACTGGAATCAATGACATCCAATTAAGTATTCATTCAATCGTCCCATTTATGGGTGGATCCAGCCGGTCTACTTCATACTTTCAAATAAACAACAATTTTCTCTAAAAAAAAAATGGTTTTAGATAAAAGTTTAAAAAAAATTATCTTCTTCTTTTTTGGCGGTCCTTCGTTGTGAGGATAAATCGACTTTTTAATTTGGTCGTGGCTTGTGTCTGTGCGTGGGTAGAGTAGTGATGGGTCCGCTCTGTACTCACTACTACAATGTAGTACTACATTACATTGAAGTGCACACTTCGCACGTTTTGATGTGTAGTGCACACTACAAACTACAAACACCAAAGTTATTGAAAGTATACATTTCAAATAGTACACTTCATTTCAAAGCGAACACTACAAAGTACATACACTTCATTCATTTTATGCGTGAAATTTTTGGGAAGTTGATGTAGATATATGAAGAAATCTTTGGAAACTGTAACAACTCCCCCCCCATGGTTTGAAAAATTTTGGGACCTATGAAGAAATTTTTGGGAAGTTGATGTAGCTAAACGAAGAAATCTCTGGAAACTGTAACAACCCCCCCCCCCCCATGGTTTGAAAATCTTTTGGAATCGAATGAAGAAATGTGGCTGGCGACCTTTTTTTTTTTAGGTCGCCAAATGTTAGTTTGGAGAAAATATTGTCATTTATCTATCTTAAATATTTTCATCGTTGACCTTTTTTCTTCACACACTCCACTTCATTAATACTACAATTACTTCATTTCATTACTTCACTTCATTAATACTACAATTACTTCATTACATTACTTCACTTCATTTCATAGTACTACAATTACTTCACTTCAAGTAGTTTTTACTACAATTGTAGTGTACACTTTGTAGTCTTCAAACTGGTGAACGTGTGTGTGTTGTAGTCTTCATTTTGTAATGTAGTTTTTCCCTTCGCTAGTGTAGAGCGTATCACCCACATGCACTCTTGCAATAATGGGAAGCTCGGTCCATTGCCAAGGGTGATCCGAGAGGACTGGAGTTCTCCGTTATTTTGATCTATGTACAGAACTTTGCACAGACCTTAGTTTAGTAGATAACCGGGTAAGACCGTAACACCGAGCGAAGAACCGTTGTCATCGTTAACATGTGGTTAGCACATCGTTAACTAAAGCTGTTTACTCGTCGTCATCGTTTGTTGTTGCACATAGAAATTATCAATTCCCATTTCCTCGTAATCGCTTTAATATGGGGAACAATTATGAAAACACCTCTGGGACTTGTGATTGGTTGCGACGATATTTGGAACGTCAGGAAAGGTCAGGCGAATATGGAGGATGAGGCATCGTTCCCCATTCAACCTACTCCAGCTTTTGTAATATCATCCCGAACACAAAACTTTTTGTCTTGAAATCAAAGATGATCATTTTAGTGCTGACCTAAAATGCTTAAACTAATCGCAGTAGACTTTTAATTAAGTATCGTTAAGTTTGGGTTTAGAAGTTCAAATTGGTAATACTTTATGTGAGTGAAGACCTTAAGCCCGAGATGCCAATGTTTCTCCTTTCACTACTACTATCTTCGGCACTTGCTATTTTTTAAAGAACCCATATTGTTACCAGTCACTATTCGATGCAAAAGGGGTTCATTACTGAGACGAGAGCAAGAAGAACACGCATTCACTCTGCATGCTATTAGACTACCATTGACCCAATTTGCTTCCTTTTCCAATGACACGCAGGTGTATTTAAATGGTTGAATGATCGAATAAAACCTTCTCTGCTAGTTTCCCAAAAATTACGAAGGGATTTTCTTCCACCAGGATTTGTAGGACATGTTTGAAAAAAATGCTTTATGTTATGGATTGACTCAATAATACACCCCTACCTGCAAACCTATAAAATATTACAATATTTTCTCACGCTACTATTTTTATTTCAGTTTCTTGACATATTTTACCCGCGAAGCCTCCGATAAAACATACTTTATAAACAAAGATTGATATTAATGTCAATCAAGGATTCAGTCAATAAATGTTATTTTATTAATTTGTCTAATAAATTCAATATCAGGAGTTTGGGGTTCGATTTTGATGATCCGTGAAACTGCTTAATTAATTTTAAAAATCCAAAAATATCAATTAATCATGTAATATTTCAAATTAAGTGTAAGTAAGTAAAGAATTTTTGTATAAGTATTGCGTTGCGTGTGCGTTGCGTGTGCGAAAAGCAATGCGGCAAAGCATCGCGTATTTCACTGTGTAGTCTGTTATTTATTCATCAGATATATTTCCGCTGCTCCGAAATTAAATGCACTAATCCTGGAGAAGTCAGTCCGCGTGTTAAAAAAGTGTGCCTAAAATAATCTTGGCGAATATGGCGCACCTAAAATTGACTTGGTTCATTGCACACAGTAACTCAATTAGCGGACCGTGTGCCCACTTTGTTGTTGGAAGCCATTTTGGAAGCCAGCTCCAGACCAATCCAATCCATAATGCAATCTGAACCGTGTTAGCAATTGAAAACTATATTACCTTTTATGGTGAAAAAATATTTTTGGATGTTTGCTTAGCACGCGTCATAAAAGTATAGGTAAATTAATGATATATAATATATATATATATAATATATATTTTTTTTTTTTATTTAATATTAAAACTACATTTAAATCATAATACATTTGTCTATTACAATCTACTTAGATACATTTTATTTTATTGCTTTGCCTCTCCAAAAATGAGACTTGCTCATGTGCTTGGTGAGGGGCTTACACTTTATTAATTTATTTTGGATTTGGCTTATTTGTTCCTTAGCTATATGTCTTGTTATGCATTGTCAAATTGTATCGATCTAAAGTGTTGATATAATACACTTATTGCGATATTGTGGTGCTTATTGCAATATATGTGCGTATGTCTGTAGTACGTAACTTTTTTGTGACACCTGTGTTTACGTGTTTAAGTTTGAGTGCAATCACGTACTAGAATTTCCCGAAACAGAATAGTCCTAAGACTCACGATAATTGATATAAGCACAAATATAGATGTGATATAAAATCTCACAAAAAAGCATTGAAAGAGATGTCACAGAAAAATGATTAGAAATAGAAAAAATAATAATAGGATATATTTAAATCATAAAAGGTATTTCACGATACTCAAATACCTCTTCGTATGTTCGCCAACATATCGATTGTTTTTATATTGTCAAATCTGAAAAATGATTTTCGTTTTACTATCCCATTTATTCGTTATTTTCGGAGAATTTAAAAAAGTTTAATTTTCGTTTTAAAAAAAGCAAATGTAAATGAAAATTAAACTTTATTTTAACATTGTGCAAAAATGTAGAGTTCATTGGATAGTTTGACGGTAAAATGAAAATTAAATTATTCGCAGGGACCGGCGATATACATGTATAAATGTTTAGATGAAACGTATTTCTGTCACATCTGTTTTCAATGCATTCATCTATGAAATTAAGCTTTTATTCTGGTGACATAAAATTCTTCAGCATCATACATTATTTTTTCTTCTTTTCACTTATTTTCCTACCTCTTCATTTATTTTTAGTCTTTTTCTACTTCTTCCTCCTCTTATCCACATTTTTTTTATTTTCTTCTTTCTACAGGCCAAATCCTTGTTCTGTTCAACCCCGATAATCTGTCTTCTGCCGCTTACAATTATTCACCATTATTTCCTGTACATATTTCCTATTCATTGATTATTAATTCTAATTATTGATTTAATTTTTCTTAGTCCTATTTAAATTATGTATCTGCAAATAAATTGTACATTTCCTTTAATCATTACCAAATAGAAAGTCATCCCCCTGCTACGCTACTCTCACTGACATTGAGAGAATTAGACAGGCAGCTGGTAAATAATTAATTTGCTCTTTCACGACAATTACTAATTTAAATTGTAAATAAATTAACATTTATCAATAAATATTCCGCTGACTATTCATGAGCTTCGACAATAAACTTTGTGCGGTTATTTGATATGCCGCAATTATTCAAAATTTATTTCTGATCGAAAATACATCGCACAACATTTCAAGCAACTTTATTGACTTTTCCTTCTAGCCTTAATTTGAAATTAAGTCAATACAATTAAGTCAACCTCTCAAAATGCAAAATAGTCAGGTCGAACAGTCGCTTGTTATCCCAATCGTAGCAATTATTTAAGGATATCGGCACCGGCTGAATACATTAAACGTCCCAGAAAGCAATACGACAATGTTCTCATAACTAATTTCAAAGCAGTCAAAGAACATGAAAAGTGGGTAGGCCTTTGTGGAGGTAACGATCTTTATTAAACAATTCCCTTTGCAGCGAAATCACTTAGTACTACGCGCATGATTAAAGTGACTGGGGAAAACATCAAGCCATTTTTATTCGCTGGATTGTGGATCCCTTTGTCTATTCTTTGTGAACGGCAACACGAGCGAGCATAGCTTCCGTCTGCTCCAACGGCGGTATTTATCCAGCTATGCAAATATCATTACTTCCAAGGTATACATACATGAAGCAGCGCAAATATTTTTAAACGAGCTTCAAAGAAGTCAAATGGATAGTAAATTTCTGTAATTTTTGCAATTACATACATTTTTAAGAAGCTTACATCATACCGTATTTTATTACCTTCGTTTATCATCATTATTTTGTCTTCTTTTTCTCATTTATTACCCACTGAACGTACGTTTTCTATGATGTCTTTGATTACCACGGCCCAGAAAAGCTGTACAACAAGTAAACTGGCCAAACCATTTTCTCAGGTTTTTCAGCCATGATTTACTTACTTTGTTTCATCAACTATCCGTATTTTGAATGTCTGTCTGTCCGTTGGAATTAGGATGAAATTACAACAACAAAAACACTGATGATGACTAGCCGCTAATGAGGCCCGGGCGCCCAAGTGTGACACGTTAATCAGCGAGTGGTTCAGGTTGCACGCAAGCGTCGTTATTAATTATTAACATAAGTTTTTATTAATCAATTAGAAAAGGCATACAGAAAAATCAAATTAACGAAAACTTTAATTTTTCTTTTATATGTTAATTTGATTTATCTGTACGTCTTTTCTAATTGATTAATAAAAATGTGTTATCACAATAATAATGTGTTTTCTTTAGTATAATTATTAACGTGATTTTTCACTGGCTTACGGCTAGTATATATTTTAAAATGAAGATCTACAACAGTCATCCTAATATGTAGTCTCAAAGTGATATTAAAGCAGGTATTGATATATAAACATAGAATTTAATATAAAAATTCTTAAATAAATATGTTACATAATACTGTAAACTGATGTTCTCTTTCTTTCCCAGGGCCCAAATTCCAGTAATTTTTTCTCGCATTACAAAATTTTGTTTATTAACTTATAGATAGTTTGAATAAATTTAGGTTAAATAAATGAATGAGTATCAAATGGGAAGAGAGCCACATTATAAGCTTCCACAAATTTAATAAATTATGTCAATGTAGCAACATAATAAATTTAAATTATTTAGGGTTTTTTAAGACAAAGGTAAATTATTCTTGAAATATGCAATTTGTTATAATACAAAAATAAATTAAAAATAGATATAATAACTAAAAATAAAGTATAGATGCAACATCGTATTCAGGATCATACCACGTCACATAGAAATCAGAAATAAGTTAGTGTTTGCTAGCTCGGAGGTCTAGGGTAGATTCATAGGGTAGATCAATTCTTCAATATATCTTCTACCTGAACTTTTTAACCAATACAACATTAGTGTCCTCCATACAAGGTGGTATTTAAAACGGATGTGTTTTACGATTTCCTTTGTTTCATTTCCCAGTGAATTTTTTTTTGCCAGGTTTTAGGTATAATTTACCTCGCGCCAAGAAAGTCAAATAATCTAAATAAATCATGTGAAGGAAACATTCTCAGTATTTTTTGATAATACGCACAATACATTATCAAAAAAGTTTTTTGAAAATAAGATAATTATCAGCGGATCTGTGACTAACTATACACATCCTCCTCACCCAATCATACCTCATGATAACAGGGATTATATGTGGTTATTAAATACATATGTTTTTTATTTACCACGTTCATTTATAACTCATCCAACATTATTTGACCCATTTTATATGCATTTATAATAGTTGCTTTAAAACATTAGGTGAAACCAATACGATAATTATCATTTTTGTCGTACCCATAAAAATAACGATTAATTTTTCAATTTGCAAAAATAGTATAAGTTGCGTAGACGTTCGCAAAGTATTTAATAACAGTCAGTTATCAAAATTATTCAAATGGGTATAAAGTGATGTAATATTAATTTAAGAAGCTTAGAGTACAACTGTAAATTAAGATTCTTCATAATCCTCAGACTGATTTTCTGTACTGCATAGTGAAGCACTGCATAGAAAAAGATGCATTTTTTTACAATAAAAGTATCGAATCTGTGACGTCAAATATCCTAGTTTAACTCCACGTGAAACAAGAAATGAAATAGGGTACAGTAGTTATCGATTTGTATATAAAGATTTTTTATCTTATACATACTAAGACCTCATTCTCAGTATATTCATTAAATTTACTTGTTTATACAGCTGAGTAGCTTGTAGGTGTAGTGATTATGACTCTCGTTTAGTAATGCAGCGGTCGCTGATTCGATACCAATTCTAGGACACCAGCCAGTAAGTCCTATTTTCAAGTGAAAGCGTTTAGCTTAATTTAAAAATAGTAAGCATATTGATGTGATACATATTCCGTGTTTGCACCTCTATTTTTAAAAAAATATACAAATATTGGCCTTTCAAACATAGAATTTGAATGATTTGACTTCCGCTGAAGTCACAATACAAAAAATTATTTTCTTTAGCCTAGGTGTATTTGTGATATTGGGTAGTTATGCCTTTTGACCTGTTGTAGCACCAAAATTTAAAAAAAAATACTAATTTAAAAAAATACATTTTAAAGTCATTCAAAAATTTTTATATCTTGCAAATTTAATAATGTACAACTATATTTATTTTTTAACAAAAATTATTTCTATAGTACCTAAAGATAAATTTTCGTAATTTTTGCTTTTGACTCGTAAAAAACTTATGTGAATATATTAATTTTCCGCAACTAGATAGTTTCCTGATACACTAAATAATAATTTAATGGTGGATTTTTCTCAATGTATGCACATATTGTCTTCATTATTTAGATTAAAGATGCTTAGATGGAATTCGTGTAAATAGTAAGAATATATTTATGAATTAGATTTTTACACCATATAAAACACAAACAGTAGCACAGCTATATAAGCCAACATAATAATAAAATAATATCAACAATTAAATACAATAAGTTAAGTACAATAAAATAGTTTCTATTATCATACTAAGCAAAGCGGTTATGCTATGAAAACAGGTCTAGTTTCATAGAATTGGGATCGAAGTTCTGTAACTATTGGTTCAATAAGGGAGTGCCTTAATAACTTAACCAACAAACACATCTTGTATTACAAACGATGTCAATTCTTAGTATAATTTCACGTTACAAAAATTTTATTGTATCTGTATCTATAATCGTTTGTTTTTACCTGCTATCTTTTTCTGTTTATCTGCTGTTTGTTGTGGTAGAATCTTGTAATTGACTTTTCATCAAATTCCTGACAGGCTACAGCTCTGAAACATTTACGTAAAGTGCAAGACTTTGCATTATTAAATCATTATCGACATGACTTTGTTATTATTTTGATAAAAAAATATTAATCATGTCACTCGCAAGCAAGAGACGCAGAAATAGCTGAAGAAAATACCGTTAGAAAATTTGTTTTAAACTTTGAAACAATGTGATTAATATTTGGATACTGCATTATAAAAGCAAAAAAATCTTATAAAAGCATGTCCTAAGCATATCCAGTGTATAACTTATGATTTATGTGAATGAATTATAAAAAATATAAATTATTTTTGTATAGTGAGCGTTACAGATCCAACAAATTGATTAATAAAACGGTTTATAGTTCTGACGAACTGCAAAATCTGAGACATTTAATATCAGAGCAATAAATTTGACAAGGGAGTGAAATATTAAACGTTTTGATTGAATTACGGCCGCTACATACACCGCCCCGCATCGCGAAATGGCCCTTTAAATGCGCTCACTTTACCCGGCGGCCCAATTTACCCGGCGACTGCGGCGCGGCGCGGTGTCTGTACAAAACCTTTGCAATAAAGCACACATGACGCGGTCGCGTTGCGGTTAAATAAAAACCACTTCTGGGGGAGACGGGGGAAGGGTGGCGGCCGGGGCGCCCCGGCGACACCTTGGATTCCGTTTTACAAACGATCGCGCATGTTTCAGGAGGGACAACGTTTTTACGAATTCACTTTTGCTCCTTGCAATCCCGCAAAGTTATTTGTACGCGACGCAATCGCGTTTTACATTTTTTATGCGAGCTCTTCATCGAGTGGTTCTGAAAGTTTGATATGAAAAGATCTGCGGAAAACGCAAAGTAACCTTGTTTCTTTGAAAGAAACTCAAAGTGATATTGAAATATTTAAAAAATATAAAGATTGTTTTTGATAAGATTTTTTCATTGCGTTATTGTGATGGTTTTTTGTAGAAGATTTTTCAATTTTGTCTTGAATTTTCTATAATTTTTTTCCGTCTTCATTTCATTGGGAAGAGCATTAAAGAATGATATTCCTTGATAAGAGAAATGGTGTTGGGCTGTGCTAGTATTACATTTAGGTATCAAAATATTTCCAGCTGATCTCGGTCTATTACTAAAACATCCAAATGTTCTATTATTGATATACATTTTGTGTATTTGAAGTATCGCAAATTTTTTATAGATTTAATTAATATTTGGGACGTTAAAAATGTTGAAAAGTTCCCTTGTTGGGAATATTGAGGGTTTCCTCAAAATCACTTTGATAATTACTCTCTGAACTATTTCCACTGGTAGTATATTAGACTTAAAGGTTCCACCCCAGCTAACTATACCATACTGCAGTATAGACTGGGCAAATGCAAAGTATACCATCTTAAGCATGTTTATTGATAAGATATTTCGTAGCCTTATGAATAGGTATATGAGCTTTCTCATCCTAGTGACTGTGGAACATATTTGCTCTTTCCATTTTAAATTGCTTATTAAAATTAAAAAATATATGTTTACGTCAGCTTTTGAATAGGTATTCAAACCAAATAGCATACTCTAATGACATTTTTCTATTGCGGAAAATATGGTATTTTGAACCGGCAACTCAATTGGACCACTCTCATATCTCAAAAAGTAGATTTTCAATTTCAATATTGGCAACACCAAGCGATTTGCATCTAACCATATTGTTTTGCACATCTGCCATATTGTTTTCGTTGGGATATTGGACGTTCGTGTTTTGTTTTTAAAAATATATCTTTGTTATTTTTAATGTAAATTCTACAGTGTTTGTAACATATAGCTTAGAAGCGAAAATTTATCTATAATCAACGTACGTAAAACAATTGCCGGCATTTACAGGTTATGTTTTATTAGATTTACTCTATGACGTATCCAACCTGTTGGTTAAAATGGGCAACTATGGACAAACGTATACTCGTGTAGTAAAACCACGCTCATTTATCAAGTCCTAATGTATAAAAAAAATTATCCGTCTTGCAAAACTAAAGATAGAATTACTTGGTAACTAAAACTTCACTGTATATGAAATCGGTCAAAGACTTAAAAAAATTATAATAATTAATTCTACAAAATAAATCAAATACATAAAAATCTTTCAAGTTTGTCTACAGATCAGTGAGCTTGTTTATAACAGCACAAAATAACAAGGAAAATTATTACTTTAAACAGAAGGTTACCATAAATCCGAAAGAGCGGAGCTTGGAATGTTATACTTGTCCTCTCTCGAAATCAAAGCACGTATTCTACGGCCATTTACGTCAGTAACTTTTTTTTAGATGAGAATTTCACAGTTCGTTTTCATAATTATAATATTTTGATTAGTTTTGTCAGGCCTGGACTTCTATTTATAAACATTGTATATGACTCTTGTATCTAATTCATATATTTATGTATTTTTACATATAAACACTGTATCTGATATGAATGTATTTAACATGAAATATGTATGTAATTATTATTGTTTTAATAATAAACATGATTCCTTCGACGGGGACAGTGAATGTTTTGTTTCTGCATATTCGTGTATTTGGTATAGTTATATTGATTGTTAATAATTGAATTGTAATAAAAAGTAATAAAAATCTGATTTGTAATAAATAATAATTTAACTAACTAAACTAACTCTTAACGCCACACTCTTCTATCCTGGTACACCACTTTTGCTTCGGCCACATTCATACATACACGTTCTACAGTTGTTGCGGCTTTTAACAGGGCTATCCTCAAATACTTGTAATACCTGATCGTGCCAGGTCTTTCGCGGACGCCCTCTATTCCTGTTGCCTTCAACACTCGCCTCATATATTTTCTTAACCATCCTTTCCTCGTTCATACGTTCCACACGACCAAACCATCTCAGCACTCCTTTCTTTATTCTATCTACCACACTACAGCCAGCATTGCATTCACTTCTAATTTGTTCATTCCTCACTTTATCAACCAAAGATTTTCCACACAAGCGTCTTAGTGACCGCATTCAGTCTACTTTCATTCCTCTTTTGCCAATTACAGGCTTCACTTCCATACATGAGGGTTGGCACTAGAGCGCCATTTTGTACCGCTAGTCTTGCTTCCTTTGACAGATTCTTATTGGCCATAATTAACTTTGTTTCCCGCAGTTGCTCTCCTTCCGATATCATTTTCAGCCTTGCCGTCTCTACTAAACATACTTCCCAAATACACAAACTAATAATTTAAATTCAATGAAAAGGAGAAAAGTATCAATTTTTCAAATTCAGTTCTTCACAATCCGAGATGAAGCTCTAGAAATGATAACGAATTATGCTCTCCAATCACTACCCCCCGGGACAAGCTCCTGGCGCAGACAGGTATGAGAGCTAAAACAAAGCCAGAGGCAGCTGTGAATGACTTTTCATTTCCAGCTTTCAGAATTTTATTCGTTTGAGAATTTTATATAGGTACCGACAAAGAGAGTTCACTTTAAAAATACTTCCGTAAATAAATCCAAGAGAATTTATTAGTTAATAATTTTTTTGTATTTGTAAAGCTTTGTTTTACTGTGATTTTTAAAATTCTCATTTATTCTCAAAATATCAATATGTGTATGTCACCTAAAAATCCTAGAATAAATTTCAATACTCCCTTTCCATTTACAGATTTTAAAAGCTTTATTGAAGTTATCAATAGTGTATCTTCTAAACACTAAGTGATAATACAAAGGATTCAATTAAAATATCTAAGATTGCTTAATATTTTTTTATATTGTGTTTTATATTCTGTATATCTAATCCAGTCATCTAGACACATTATTTTCACTATTTATAAAGAAACACATATAATAATAAAATACAAGAATTATAGTTAGATAAGTTTTTCAAAGATTTAAATACATTGCTGGATTGAGAAATATTGTCTTAATATAAAATAAATTCTTATAAATAATTCAGTATAGTTTTTATAGGCTTAATACAGCATTTTGCAGTTTGTTAGAAATTGTTTTGTCTCGAGAGTAGTTCAAATTTCGTTTTGTAAGGATTTATTCATAAGAAAATACCTAATAATAATACATTACATTCATAAATTAGGAGGATTGTGAATTCGTATAAAGGCACCAAAGTAAAATATTTCATTTGGGACCTTGCCTACTATACAAGTATTTTACTATATTATAAGCGGACAGCGCGTTTTCGGTATAAAAACTATTGTTAACATTATGATAAAAGTAATGAAATAAGTGTAAAACTCACATAAACATATCGAAAAATGGCTTCCCTCGCGTATGTTTAAGACGTTTGTTGCAGTTAAAATATTTGTTCATTCGTTTTTAAGCCTCCTAGTAAACAAAACGTACTTTATTGCAATTGTTGTTGTTTTTTTACTTTCGTTCTGAACCGATTTTCTTAGATAAAAACGTCTTCTTGTAAAAAAGCCCGACTTATTTATTAAGACATTATAATTTTTAAGTTTTTAGTTTGACTTTTTGATATATATTTTTTTTAATTTACAAATTCGGAATTTTTTTGATTAACTCCAAATATTGGAACCAGCCACGGTATCAGAATGTGTACCAAGAAATACACGTTAGTTTATGTCAATATATTTTGTTGGTATGTGCTAAAACTTTCAATTCAACACAACAAAATTGAAAAATAAAAAGAATTAAGTCCAAACTAAGGTTCAGTTAAATAACTTAAATTAATGGAAAAGATAGAAATAAATACAAAGTAAATGGGACATATTTTATTGTAAAATTTAACAGGCCACGAGACCCATTACGGTAGCGAAACGTATCACAAAAGCATCCAACCTTGATAAAATCACGTACCATTTTGTGGCTCCACCGAGAATCAAATCTAGAACCCCTATCATGAGAACCTAGTGTCACACTCACTGGTCTACGAGAGCCGTCAGTTACAGGAATATTTTAAATAATAATTATAATTTATTTCAGTTTTGTCTGGCCTTTTAAAGGATTTTGTTAGCGTGTTTAAAAATAATCTAATCAATTTGTTTATTCTATATTTAGGATATCACCGTCGTATCCGTTTTCGATTATCGCCCACGCTGAAAATAAAAATAAACCTTAACATTTGACATAGAGACGGAGGCTTTCCGGCGACACGCGTACTCGCTTATCTGACAAAGGCTCTCTCGTTGTTGTATTATTAATGCGACGCGTGGCACTCAATGAAAGCGAATTTTTATCTCGCTTTTAAAGTAGTGTTTCTGTCACGTATGCAGATTAATCCTTCACGAGATGACTTCGCCCCCACCCCTCGTCACGCGGCGCCAGCGGGGGGGGGCAACTGACACACGTGAACATTTAAACCACCTCCAGAGTGGATTCTTAGATACTGCTTCAGGAATGTTTTATTACACTTTGCGTTGCTCGGGGAAACGTTATGGGAACTAGGGACGCGGAGAAATTACCGACAAAAGGCAGCCTTGAGAAAAGGCCGACAGCTGTATGAATTTTATTTTTGTATTTTAACACTCCTTCATGAATTAACAAAGAAGTGAACCTTATTAATCGAGGTGGCTGATGAAGTGAAAAACCTGGTGCATGATAGATTCTTCGGATGAGAGCTGTCGTGGTCATGGAACTGCAATTTATTGCGGATAATTGCATAAAAGATTCATCTCCATCTAACGACGTAAAAGATCTATCTAAAATGGACTCTACAACGTATATTCGAGGGATATAAAAGCAAAAGCAGCAATATCCAAAAGAATTAACTGAATTCTGAATTTCATGTATCTATCGATCCCCTCCAAAATCTTGTTTCCAGTAAATTTATCGGCTATATTCCTATAAAATATCGAATTCAGTTCATTTTAAATTAATAATCCTCGATGACAGCCTTCAAATTTTTTTATTGCTGCCTTTGCTTTTATATTTTTCATTTAACCTTAGAATTTGATTCATGGAAGTATCCTCATATCTCGTAAAATAGCCAAAATATTCGAGCATTCGAAGTCGTATAGTTGAAGATAAGATAGAAAAGTTCAATTCCTCTTTGATTGTGGCTTGATTCCTTTTGCAGAATGTCAACGGCAAAGAATATATGAAAAATATATACATACACTATTTTGAATATTTATTCAAAATAATACACACAAAATATTAAACAAAACTTATTATAAGACCACAAAAATCCGATCCTAATTGAATATTTTTGATCCATCACCTTACGCATTACGTTATTCATTAACAAGTTGGAGGTGTTACATACATTTGCATTAGCGTAACAATAGCTTACAAAACGAAATGTCAATTTTTTCATCAATAATTCATAGTAGAAGTAACAAGTTGCTCCACTGATATATTTAGTTATCGTATTTGTTTGAAAATATCATATCTCTTACACTTTTACATTCAAATATAAAGTTTAAAAAATTAACTACTACGCTTTCATAAATCTGTAGCTATTCGGAACGCCGTTTGCTTCGTATAGAACGCATCGTTTAATATTATTGTATATTTTTTATTAGTTATTGTTTGTCGTACAAGTGCTTTTTCTTGTTTACATATAATATCATACTTTCATACTGGCTTCATACACGTTTGTTGTGCATACTTGACCCAATTCAATGTTGCTAATAATATCCAGTGAAATAATTAGAAATAAATAACTGTGAATGTGGATATCGGAGAGCACGTTACACTGCAGTAAAATGCCACAGGCGGCATATATATTACGAGCTCGCACAGAAGAAGACGTCTCCGCAATCGGATCAGGCGGACCTCCACTGCGTGCTTACAGACTTTCATTGTTATTTTATTTTTACTTCTCAACTTACTTCGTGTGAATGTTTATCTCTGGCGAAATAACTTTCAACACTCTTCAACCAAACAAACTCACAACGCTTCCCTAAAAATCGATAAAAAATTCCCGTGCTTTATGAACATTGCAGATACTCTATGCTTGAAACAAACTTTACACCATTTTTAATGAATCTTGCCTCTGTTGTATGTATCTCTACATGATCTAATTTTAAATTAGAAAGAGTCTTAAATTATGAAGTAAGCTTAAGGCTATGTAAACACGCGCTACGCGCTCTGGACTGTATTTCCATAACCGTCTCAAACTCAATAACTCGAAAAATAAACACATTTAGTATTTAAAATTATGTTTATTCAGAAATAGTTTAAACATTATATTATTTAATTATGTACAAAATAAACAAGACTCCGTAATTAAATATACACCTTACAACGTAATTTGTTGTAAAAATAGATCAGTAATTTTTTGACACGACGCGGTTATTTTTTTTAATTTTAAACAAAAAAAATAGTTGAATATGTATCTTTACAAGTATAATATCAATCATACTTAAATTAATACTAAAAATAAATTTAATTAATCACGTCCTAGTAAAAAATCATCCAATATCTACCTAAATTTAAAAGCTCAAAACACTCTATTACAATGTTTATTATTACAATCTTTGAAATTTCACGCGGAGATTTTAATAGTGAAAATATCAAAAAAACTTCTAGAAAACACAATATATGATCAAAAGACCAAGGTCTTTGTCTTACAAGTAAAATCTTTTCTGAATTCGCGAATCACATAATAAATAATTATTAATATTTTCATTTATGTACCAATTATGTAACTTCTCCGCCCCATCGTGCGTAAAGGTAATAAAATTAATACGAAATAAATTTGAAATCGGGGAAATGTCCAACTCTTCTCCTCTCCTCTCAATATTCCCGTTACAACTGTCCATCCACCTTACACTAGTAATTCCGGCTCCATTTGTAAGTATCTAATTAATTATGTGTATTTCCACCTAAGCAATGTTTATATTTGAAAGTGTTTAGCTTAATACGTCACCTGTTGAGGAGAGTTTGAAACTTCAATAGTAATATATGTAGTATTTAATTAAACTCAAGTAAGGGATACTTGGTTAAATTCCACGAATTTTAACGATCGTGTTTTTTTTCGAGATTTTTATGAAATTTAAAAAATAATCCACGAAAATGGCTCCACTTCTGAATGTTTCTCGATATTTTTTCTCACCTCATACTCAGCTATATCAGGGCCGAATTTCCTTGCGTAGTCCCAGGGCTTTTATATATTCTGAGTGGCGCCATTTTCTAGAACCCTTAATTATTATAGTACACTTTAATAATGTACTCTCGTTCCGTTTTCTAATCGTGTCAAGATGAAAAGGGTGGCCTCTTAAGGGCGTGTCAAGTTGCGACATCAAAAGTAATATGAAAGCACAACATAACATCCCAGTATACATAAAATAAACATACGTTATTATATTACGGAAAGGGATAAATATTTATATATTATATATATTTCGTGGTACGGCCTTGTGTCCTAACATTGACAATGATTCTTAAATCGTTCGCATTCATAGATTTTACATAGTCATCTTAAACTATGTAAAATCTATAAAAAACTAAAGTTAAAGATTCTTGAAGCATCTAATGACGCATGTTGAGGCTTCTAAAAGTATGTATATATGGATGTAACAATTAATCGCAGACTCATCTAAAAAATCGCATAAAGAACAATACATATGTATTTCTTTGTATTTTGTACATAGATTAAAATTACGCAACTGTTACACAACATTTACTGATATATTTGAAAGACGAGAGTATGTGTAAATATTTGCCTTTTGCCTTTTGCATTCCATTGTCGCCGCAAACATTAAATATATTTTTTCTCAAAAGAACTTCGCAAACATTAAATATATTTTTTCTCAAAAGAACTTCGCAAACATTAAATATATTTTTTCTCAAAGGTCCAAGTAACTATTTGATCAGGTAAAAATAAATTTATTTATTTTTGTATAGTTATTAATGTCATTCGGATTCGTGTATCTCAAATATTTGCGATGCGGCTTCAGTTGGGTGTAAAATAAATCTGTAGGTACCTATATACTTTCATGTTGAATATTGTAATTAAATGGATACGAATTTGGGACTTTGTGAGAGAGAAAATATTTTTAGTTTTTTTTTGTGATGTTTAATGAGATGAGTTTATTTTTAATATATTAAAATAGTGATAAAAACTACAAAATATTTTAGGAAACAAGTGACTTCTAGTGACGAATGAGATTTCATAAGGCAAAAAAAGATATATTAAAGGACACGCATTCTTTTTGTGTAGTTGCAATTTCAGAACAAAGATCTGTGAATTATTAAAAAAAAATTATTAATCAATTAGAAAAGACATACAGAAAAAATCAAATTAACGAAAAAATATTTTAACTGGCAGTTAAAATATTTTTTCGTTAATTTGATTTTTTCTGTATGTCTTTTCTAATTGATTAATAAAAATTGTTCAAAAAAGGATAAGTTGGTATTCTTGAGTTAGCAATATATAATAATATAATAGTATTTAATATTTAGTGTGTTTCAGTTGCTGGTGATCCACAATAGGATACATGGGTAAATAATAATAAATAAATAAAAAAGTTAAAAATATTAGGTATAAAAAAATCTAACATTTTTATGAGTTACCGGTAATGTTATGATGGTTAAATAAAAATTATCGGGAGTGCAAAGTTAAATAATCTAAATAATCCATTCTGTTCTTTTTTTCACAATGCTTTTATTATAATCATTGGTAGTTTCCAATTGCAAACGTGATGACGTTAAACCAACTGTGTTCCTGGAGTTTAAATTTTCATTAATTCTTTTTGTCAAAATTCAAAAAATTGAGAAAGGTCTTTTGGTTTGTTAATTTTATAATAATAATTTTATACATTAAATTCTTCAATTTTTAATAATTCTTTTAACGGGTCATTTATTAGTTAATATACATGTACCTACATAAAGTTATATTATGTTTACTCTCAGGTAAACAATTATATACCGTAAAACATTATTAACAGTAAATTTTCAAAACAAGCTTTTCCCTCACCTCTTTGCAAGTAACTTATACAAAACACAAAAATCATACCAAACTTTAAATACACAAATTTTTGTTTGTACACAACTTTAATAAGTAAAAAAAAGCATTGAGAATAATCTGGTTTCCATCCAAGAAAACAAGTTTGAAAGTAAATTGAGATAAATTGTATTTATTTATATTATACTTTTAGAACCGCTTCAAAATTTTTCGGAATTTAGGCCGTTGATGAATTTTCTCTCCAGCTTCGCACATTTTGTATTAAAAAAATAACGCGAATTCGATGACTGTGAGCTTTGGCAGTTTGAATTTACCCTTACGTGCCTAAAGAAGTTATAATTCAAAATTTAAATTTTCCCATAATGTTATGTGATACTCTTAAATCAGCTAGCGGAAAAAACAGAAATTGTATTTAATTCATAATTGTATAAAATCATGTTTATCGCCGCGATCAGCGTGTAGTCGCTCCGCGTGAATAACAACCGTTACTTTTTTAATTTCATTTTCACTTACGGCTAAAATATTAAGTTATTTACTAGCCGCAAACTCATAAAAAAATACGGGATATAATTATTGCAGGATTTCGAAGCTGACAAGAATGAAATCAGTTTTTTAAAATTGACTTTATGTTAAAAATAATTACATTTCACCTCAAAGCCATATCAGTTAATAAATATTCCGCTATTTTGAATTTTATTATGTATTGAACGGGGTGTCTCGATCTAGTAATCAAAATTTGGGGAAGATTTTTCAATTCAATTTTGAATAGAAAATATTTTTTAGACTTTGGATAAAATATCGACACTTGTGGAGATAAGTTACAACAAAGTTTTCTTTTTTTCTTTACTTCATACTTATTTTTTATAAAATGTTGGCCTACTACTGCGACTACTTTTATATGTAATATGTATTATAAATTAATTCGCTTTAATACTAGTTAAATAAAATGAAATGACAAAAACCTAACAAAAAAATCGATTTCTGCTTGCAGAAAAACCTTTGTTGAAAATCGTAAAAAAACGTAGAAAACCGTAAAACCTTGGTTTTAATCAATTTATTTCAACTTTAATCAAAGCAAATATTAATGTTAAATTTTAGAAATAAATTTCATTAAAAATGATAGTCTAACGTTTGACAAAAATAGCCAAAAATATAGGGAAAATCTTTTATGTCGTTTATTTCCGTAACAAATTTGAATGAAAAATACTTTGTTACTAGCTACGATACATCCTGTATATCAAAATTTTATCTTGTGAGAAAGTTTTGATAAAAAACCTTAACTAACTAACTAACTACTAACTAACCATCACGCCGTTTCCCTGCAGGGGTAGGCAGAGAGGATTGAACACCACACTCTTCTATCCTGGCACACCACTTTTGCTTCGGCCACATTCATACATCTTCTCATACACGTTCTACGATTGTTGCGGCTTTTAACAGGGCCATCCTCAAATACTTGTAGTACCTGATCGTGCCAGGTCTTTTGCGGACGCCCTCTATTCCTGTTGCCTTCAACATTCGCCTCATATATTTTCTTAACCATCCTTTCCTCGTTCATACGTTCCACATGACCAAACCATCTCAGCACTCCTTTCTTTATTCTATCTACCACACTACAGCCAGCATTGCATTCACTTCTTAAAAAACCTTACATCTATTAATTTTAAGCTGAAGTGTTGTGCAATCAATTCTCATTTTAATGAACGGCCTTTGTAATTAGCAGGGTCTCGTAACTGATTTTGTATGTGAATTAATTAGGTTTGACGCGATGCCACTGGTCCTAATTGTGTATAGATATTGGAGTCCCAACGTACACATGTGCCTACCTACCCAATATTAAGTATGAGCTTTACGTCGCAGCTAAAGTTATAAGCTTCATCACGTCATTATTACTGCAAATCCGGTCCTGAGCGGGCTGGTTGCATGTTCGCCCGAGCCTATAGACACCGAGGCCCGCTCACACTCGAGGCACGGCAACACATTTCTTTTGTATTCCTTGAAAGATTAATGACCGAGGAACGGGGTGGGAGGGGGGGGTTAAAAAGTGAATCAAAACAAAATAAGATTGATGGAAAGAGTTGTTGTGCGATCTTGTACCTATTAAATGTTGGCTTTTTGCTTTAAATCTCTAAAGTACTGTTGTGTATTTGTAACCATTTTTACGTTTTTCGGTCATTACCTTGAATGATTTTCCATTTCTTTAGATTTGTTTCTGAAATTGTGAAAATACTATCGCTATTTCACATTATCTACTTTTGTATTTCACAGTACACAGTTTTTCATAAACATTATAAACAATTTAAAAATTTTATATATTATAAAAATGGTTATAGAAAAATTACTTGCATTGTGTCCATAGATCATTTCGAGATTCAATTTTACGCACCTGTTGGTAAAAAATAAACCTTAATATTTTCATGGTTATAGAAAGATTTTTTCTTTTACATTCCTATATCGAAATGTAACGCAACAGGATTGTGTTATAAATAGCCTTTGTATTTGTATTTTCAACGCCCCATTGGTAACACTGTTACTTTGAACATTTGCACAGTCTCGAAAGCGGAAGTTAAAAATTTTCATTTAATTATAATTATTGATTCTTTAATGCAGCTTGTATTATATTAGATTCATTAAGCAAAGCCCAGAAAATGGTATTGAGAGTTCTTCATAAAAAGCCATTTCGTTTTCCTTCAGAAGAACTTTTCAGAGAATGTCACGTCCTGGACATCAATCAAACATATTTACTCAACACTTTAAAATATTTTTTCCGACATAAACAAGATCACCAACAAATAACTCACTCACACTCAACAAGGGCACAGGTAAACTGCAACTATCTTGTACCAAAATTCACAAAAACATTTTCACAAAGATTTCACCTTTTCTAAGCACCAAAAACATTCAATACTCTTAACACTAAACTTAAAACATGTAGCCATAGTCTCGCGTATTTTTCTTCTAAAGTGAAACTCTGGCTGCATGAAAAGGGGAGGAAGCATGTCCAAAACCTATTAAAAGCCATGATATAAACTAAATTTAAAATATACTAATCCTACAAGAACATTTACTGTCATCTTTTTAAATACTTTTAATTGTTTTTTTTAATTTTTTTTTATTTTATTAATATCCTATTCAGATCATTTTTTTTCCTTTGTCTATAATAGAATTAATTAACACCACTATTAAATTGTAAACATTTAATTATTACTATTACTTAATTTTAATTGGCAATAAGATTGATTCACATATGTTATATAAATAATAAATACTCTTGAACATTATACTATTGGAAGAGCACTGTCTGCTATAATACAGTAAATTAATAGTGTAGCAGGCAGGGCGTCAAATCAATTTAGTGTTTACTTGCTGCCAAGACACTCAGCAACAATGAAAAAAAGCTTAATTTAATTTTGTAAACACTGTAAACATTTGTAACATTGAACATTGAATAAACATTTGAATTTGAATATAAATTCCAAATGAATGGTGAAAGTTTTCCTTCACTGATAAATAATACATTTACTCGCAATTTAATGAATTCTTATGATATTTGAACGAAAAATTGATTAAAAATTAACAAAGTTCCTTTTGTTAAACACTAATTTATTTCATAATAATTACTTAAAATTAAATTCAAGGTAAATCTTTGTCTGTTAAAAATTTCGGAAACATAAATTTATATTGTAAAACATATTTATTCATACTCAAAATTGAAATTGAGAGAATTCTAAAATACTTCAAAAATAATACAAAATTAACTAGCTATTCATACCCAGCGTTTCACGGGTTAAGGATTAAGTTTGAAATAAATTTCTGAGGGTAAACAAAAGTTCGATTCAAACTGTATTGATTTGCATCGAAAATATATCAGGGGGAGGGAAAAGGGTAAGAGAATATGGAGAATATGTCACCAATGTTAATCGCACAGTCCTAAAAAATAGTTTTGCAAATTTTGAGTCCGATCAGTCGAACGGTACAGATTTTCATCAAAATACATCAGGGGAAGAGGAAGGAGTAAAATAATAGGGGGGAAATATCGCCTATGTTATTCACCGGGTCTTAAAGAAGTTTCCAAAATTTGAGTCCGATTGGTCCAATGGTAGAGATTTGCTTCTTAAATATATCAGAGGGAGGGTAAAAGGTAAAAGGAGAGGAAGGAAATGTCAAAAGGAAGGTCACTTTTGTTACCTGCCGGGTCCTAACGAATAAATTTCCAAATTTTGAGTCCGATCGGTCGAACGGTACAGATTTGCATCGAAAATATGTCAGGGGGAGGGGAAGGGGTAAGAGAATAGGTAGAAATGTTGCCTATGTTACCCGACGGGTCCTAAAGCATAAGTATGCAAAATTTGAATCAAATCGGACAAACGGTGTGGATTTGTATAAAGAACAGACAGACAGACATTAAGTTTTATAGGTATAGATGATAAAACTGTAATATTTAGTAAGTAAAGATAAATAACAAAAAAAAAGTTAAGAAGGCCTGAGAGGTCCTTATACATCGCGAATTATATAAATTGACAATATTTCTGCTTAAAAGCAATGTTCAATGTCGCTGGTGTCGCAAGAAATATGGATATTTTTTAAAAGAGAACGTATCTCTAAATATTTATTCCGGTCATAAACAGAATCAAAATGTACAAACTTTAACTGACTTGACTTTTCAATTACGTAACGCTACGTGCGTGACCCTTTTTATGCGAACGCCAGTTTTGCAAGTTCAACAACTCGCTTAATACATATTTTGAACATGCAATTATAGGGAAGTAAACACCTTTTCATTTAAGAAAGACAATCGAATTAGTATGTGTAAGCATACTTTATACCCGTAAACACTAACACAAAGGAACAATGTGCGTCGTAGTCACTTACGCTTACTTATACTAATTCAATTATGTTTCTTAAATTGAAAGGCCTTTACATTTTTATTTAGAGACGTGTTTTTATTTTTTTACATACACAACCTGCTTTTGACACGGTATTGCAAGCCATTAGTTAACCTAGCACAAAATAAGATAACACCATTCTCGTCGTATTGCAAGCTACCTACTTAACCTCATCATCAACTTATTATTAACTCATAATTGATTGATGTATGATTGATTGATTAATTCATAATTAATAAATGATAATTAACTCATAGCAGCGTGATAAAGTCTAATTAATTAGCTTTTTGACGAACAAATTTAAAAGCTGAAAATTCGATTAAGGAGAAATGTCACGAGTAAAAATAACTGAGGTTTTCCGAAACTGTCTGGATATTTAAAAATATTTAAGAAAGGTCGGGAAGCTGGTAGAATTAGAGAAAGAACACTCCCTATTTAAACAGTATGGCACATCTACTCGAGTTTGACATTGGCGATAACCATGTATAAGCGAACTGTGAAACCATGTTATGGGGAGAACAAACTGTATGGTGTTCCAGCTAAAATTTGTGTATAGTGACATTGAGTATTATAAAAGTTTGGAATTGTTTACAAGTGTTTCATTTGACGGTAAGCCTAATCCAAATTAGCCATTCATACACACTAATCGGAACGTGGCATCCCGCAATAACTATACACAGATTATACTCAGCAGAACTACGGAATATAGGATTGTTCATAAAAAAAAGTATTTATAATATTTAGTAATATTTAGTTATTTTCATGTAATATTTAAAAAGGTAAAATATTATTTTTATGAATATTTAATATAAAAATTATTTGACCGATTGCCAAATTACTTGTAATTATTTATTTATTTTTATTTATTTTATTTGTTTACGTCCACTAGGTATAGGCTTTTACATAAAGAACATAAAATTCAAAAAGCACATACATTAAATAATATCTAATATATATAAGCGGCCAAATTTAAAATGTATCACTTACCTATAGCACCAAAACATGAGTATTAAAATCTATACCTATAAAACTCAATGTCTGTCTGTCTGTCTGTCTGTCTATCTATCTGTCAGTGTATCTGTTTTCTATACAAATGCACAAAGTTTGTCCGATTTGATTCAAATTTTGCATACTTATACTTTGGGACCCGGCGGATAACATAGGCAACATTTCCCCCTATTCTCATACCTCTTCCCCTCCCCCTGACATATTTTAGATGCAAAACTGTACCGTTTAACCGATCGGACTCAAAACTTTGAAATTTATTCTTTAGGACTCGACGATCAACATAGGCGATATTTCCCCCCTATTCTCATACCTCTTCCCTTCCGCCTGACATATTTTCGATGCAAATCTGTACCGCTTAACTGATCGGAGTCAAAATTTGGAAACTTATTCTTTCGGACTCAGCGGGTAACAAAGGCGATATTTCCCCCTATTCTCATACCCCTTTCCTTACCCCTGACATATTTACGACGCAAATTTGTACCGCTTGACCATCTTATATTCCTTCTCCTCCCCCTGATATATTTCCAATGCAAATCTGTAGCGTTTGCCCGATTGGACTCAAAATTTGGAATTTTTGAAAATTGAAAATTGTTTTTTTCTAGTTTTGCACTTACGAGGCCGCCAACAAGGGAGCGAAATTGTATTTTCTATTTTTCGACTCCATCTTTGGCATATTTTATTTATTTTTTACCCTGAGATTAATGAATTTAGTATTGCCTCTTTAGACATATTTTTAAAGTCCAGTATTTGTTATTTATATATAACCTGTATAATTTGTTTATATATATATATATATATGTATATAACTTTATACTTTTTATTCTCAACAAATCTTCGGTACTCCATCATGAATTATTGTTTATTATGTACTATCACTGTTATTCGATAAAAGTTATTCTAGTTATTAAGTGCTTTGATCTAACTATAATTGAAGTAATTCTCTTCAGTGGCACTATTAAAGAAAATTTGAAATTGGTATTAAATTTGACAACCTGACTAAAATCATTAACAGATAGTACTTATTAAAGTCAAACCAATATTTAATTAAATAAAAATAGAGATACTAATACGGAATACGTGTCTTACTATTCTCAAACTAAGTCAAAAGCCTGTGCTTTGAAAATAAGACTAACTTACCGGTGTCCTGGAATGGTGCATGAACTACCGACCACCAGATCACTATTCCAACTAGCTACTCAAGTCAGGCTTTCTATCTTGTTATTAAAATAAATGTTCAATTATGCTAGAACGTAGATTTTTTATTTATAATTAGCTAACGAGAAACTCCATAAAAAAATAACAAAAAACTCTAAATATCGCAATAATTGGCGATTAGTTGAAATGCCATAGGTGAAGTGCTTATTGTCGTATTAAATTTTTATATATTTATTACGTATGTACCTACATATAAAGAAAAAGTGGATACTGTGCATTATTAATGTTATTATTTGATTTGTTTGTTTGTTTGTTTTGTTTGATATGTTTGAAATATGTTTGAAACATTATTAATGTTATTATGTTTGTGAATTTAACAGGATGAGACATAATTATTTATTTAAAATAAAACTAATTTAATATAAATCAATTTGGTAACTAAAAATATATAAGTGACGATAATAATAAAAAGTTTATTTTTTTGGAGAAAAATGTTCTAATATTCAGGATAACTTGTCAACTAAAGATAAATAAAGATTTACATTTTGAAAGTAATCCAGATTTTATTTCATTTAATTAATTTCACCACAAACTGTCTTTCAGAAAAAAAAATGAAATAAAAAAAAATTAAGATTAGATCATTTATGAGAAATCAAAAATCCTCCTTATTTTTCAGCAATAAAAAAAATATTTTTAACCTAACAATTAAATCTTTTTTAATGAAATCTTTTAACTGAAATGCACACGTGGCGTAGCTGATAATACTTTGACGGAGTGCATGGTGTACCATTCTTGGAAGACTGAGATTCATGAATCTGCGAGGAGTTTTTGAATGTATGCAAAGGTTTTCTCACTTTGCAGCTTAAACATTCCATGTGCGGAGCCCAACGTAGGTTTTCATCGATTGTCAGCCTAAGGTATCTTATTTCTATTTTATCGATTGTGTCACAGTTGCATGTATGATTTATGCTTGAAATACATGTGTGTGTTGTGATATTGTCTGGAATAGGGAGATTCTCTATTTTTTTTTATTTATCCAAAAGACCAAGTATTTTTCTTTATCATGTTAAGTTATCTTATTTTTATTTCTTATGTACAATGTTTTAAAGTACATTTATAACATGTAGTCTTTCTTGTGTTTGTGTTTTATAGCTAATTACAATATTCTAAAAATGATTTCTTATATGTAGTATTTTCTAACGTTTAAACTTAAAAAACTGTACAGGTAGTTGCTTCAGAACAGACCTTGTCTAATGAAGCAACTTACCTTTATTAAAAAATAATTATACATAAATAAAATACATAAAATTAAATCTCCATTTTAATGTATCCTATCCTTTCTTCACCAGGACCACAACCACGTTTCCATCTCATAATTTTTTTGATTAATTCATTTGTGTTTTGATTAGAATACAGTGTTATTATAAGTAAAGTAATCAATGTGGTTAACATACAATTAATTATTAGTTAAATTAACGACTTATTAATTATTAATAAACCATAAAAATGTACATTTAACTGGTATTGGTACTGGTGTTGCCCATACCTCGATATCACTTTAGAGCAGTGGCGTGCAGCGCATACAAGCAAAAAATCTGAGCATTAGTAAAGATTCTGGGAAACAAATATTAATTAAATAATCCTTATCTTAAAAAAAGTTGATTTAGAATTCTAGCCGTAATTCGTCCTACGGCTAGAAGTTTTATTTCTGACGTTTCTGTTTATCGTGACGTATTTGGTTTTTTTTTTTCGATTTAAAGTTCTAGCCGTAATTTGTCCTACGGCTAGAAATTTTATTTCCGACTTTTCTGTACCTAACTTCTTGTCAATTCTTCATTTATCTCGCCCAACAAATTTGTTGCCCACAGACATAGTAAAGTCGAGAAAAAACTCGTACTGATTTAATGCTGCGAGTTTTGTGTAATAGACAAGTAAATTTAGCGTGCTTCTTCGAAAGGTCCTACGCCAGATGAGAACTACGCGCACGTCATTCCAGAAATGTTATTTTTTATAAATTCCACCCAAAACTTTCGGTGTAATTTCTATTTGTCTTTTCTATGGTGAATTAAACACCATCTGTCATCTGTCATATCCTAACATATCATAATGATTATTTACGATGACATTTCCATTGATGATATCATAAAATGTTTGATTAATTTTTGTGAAAAGAAACGCATATCTGAAATTAGTATTGTTCCCGATTTAATTATATATAAATCGTCTTCGAAATATATTGAAATTTTTTTCCATACTACCTGTATATAAAATATTTATTACTTTAGGAAATATTGTTTACAATACTTATTTTTTGGTCAGTAATTTTTGTGGATTGAAGCTACTCAAAATGGTTCATTATATACAATTAAAAAAAAATTTAAAAATGTATGTACCCTTATTGGTATATGCATATAACCTAAGTTAATACCCACTGCACGCCACTGATATGGAAGTGTGGGTATGCTTACTGTGTTACTTATAGAGATGTTGTGAAATCACGTCGGTGAAATTCTAATAACTTTTCTAATGCTACCCCTTTTGGTTTCTACTCTCTTATAATACATGAATAATTTTCGTATAACTATTACGTTCAAACTAATGAAAATATATTTACTTATCCATCACCATTGTTGACCGCAGCTGTTCAAACCTGTGTAAATCATCAACTTATTCTAGGTTAACGCATAAACTATGTTAATGCGGGCCTAAACCACACTGTAAATAGCATTTCTGAGTGAAATTCGGAGAATATGTTTTAGAAGTTGGCAACTAATATATTAGGTGTATAACCTCCTCCCATACCATCAATATTTGCCCATGTTAATATTCGTCCTTATTCAATCAATAATCAATACTACAGAAAAATCAATACTAAGGATTAAAACGTCCGTTTCATATCGATTGAAAAACAATAATGATCGATAACTATGACGATAAATTTACATTATCGAGTATCGTTCGATATTGATAATAAACGATAATGAATTTTTCGATTATTAGACTCTAACGATAGTGACACAAACTATAGGTCGGCCACAATCAAAAGACCATTCTCTGTCTTTGTCCGGTAAGAAGAAAGCGGGGAAAGTTGCCTGGCAAGCCCGAATTACAAGCCTCAATACGATATTCCAAATAAATATATATTTTTTAGTTTAAAAAAGGGTACTTACTTACTAGAAAAACTTACTTTTTGCATCGTTACAATACACATATTTATTGCGCGCATTCTTTTGAATGCGGTCTAGCTATAATTATTAATGACTTATCTTGCTGTGAATGCGTCATTGCGTCTTAAAAAGTGATTAACATAATGTACAATTTTTGCAATTTAAATATTTGTAATTTTTCGGCTTTAAAGATTTAAGGGATATTTTCATTATTTAATTTTCCAATAATTTAACTTTTTTTAATAGTGATGCGAACATGGATTACGTATTACATCAATATTTTTACTATTTTCAAACTAAGATAAACGCTTATGCTATGAAAACAGAACTTACTTGCTGGGTCCTGGAGTAGAACACGAACCACCGACCACCAGATCACTAGGCGAGCATTATGACCACTACTTTCACCAATAAGCTGCTCTATAACTGATCATTTCAGATTTAAAGTATTGTAATAAAAATCCATGATAATTTTTAATAAAATTGTTATTAAAATTTTGTTATTAAAATTGATTTTCTTTATTACATGCAAAAATTACAACATTTTTCGTTAATTTTCGTGGTTGTACAAAATTAAACAATATTAATTGGTACTATAAAACGCTTTTACCGATTAATATCGTTCATTATCGATTACACAAACGGTAATATCGATCAAACGATAAATTTCATTTATCGTTATCGATCATTACCGACACAATCGATAAAAAAAATATCGTTTCGTTCATTATCGATTCGAACATTTCGCTCCTTAGTCGATACGCGTTTCAACTGATGACGATGTGTTTGGATAAGGTTTGGATATTTAAAAATAAAAACCAATGTGGGTGAATTGGCTGAAAATGCTGGTGAACCTTCAGTAGATCAATCACAATAATCGACATTACCTCATATCATAATGGAAGGGAACTCTCCTTCCATACACTATATATTTTTTTCTTTCTCTATATATGTAAATACATATTTTAATTTTATAAATATGTTTCAAGAACATTCAGTTCTGCGAAGCCACTTTTATACCAACTTAAAGTGCAGTTATAATCGATTTTAAAATTCAATTTCATTTTTCTCTCTACTCATCCCTTTCCTTATATTGCTGCCTCCTGCAGCTGGCATATTAATAAAATTTCAATACTGCTTGTAATATTGTGTCCACTTTTACTAAATAAATCTTATATTAAAGACTTTTTGATAAATATGAGATAAGGTTTAGTTGACGAATTTTTACATTTACAACAACAAAATGTGATATATTTATATTGTTATACTTCCTTTTCAGTTAGATATTTGTTGTTGTTGTGAATATTATTATATTATGTATTGCCCTGGATATTTTGATAAACTCTATTAAATGTTCTCTAAAAATTGAATAATATTTTTATCTCTCACTGACTCGTCATCGCCTGGGAACAAAGTATGTTCCAGAATGTGCGAATGACGATGACCGAGATCAACCGAGACTTTGGTTTGTCAGTTGTGTCCTCGTCATCGGATCGGTCAGACCTCCGCTGCGCGCTTAAACTTTCTTTGCTCGTGTTTCTTTGTGTTTTTCCATTTCACCAATCGCATCATCTTCACTTGCTCCCGGGGCATCTCTCCAATGAGAAAGAAATGTATTCATGTAAATAATCATTTCTTCCACTAACTCTAAGCATTCTCATTGTTAGCACTGACTTCACTCATCTTCGGAGAGTCAATTATATTTAACAACGCAGGTGATCCCACGATATCGCTATTCTACAGGTTTTATATATATATATATATATATATATATATATATATATATATAGATAATATATATATTATAGATATATATATATAGATATTACTATATATATCTATATATATATATAATATTCAAACAATGCGGTGTCGTATTGTTTCCGCACGAGGACACAACCATGAGGTATGTCAAAAGATTGTACTGGCAAGGGCGGAAACAATTGTGCATCGGAAAAACAAACGACATTCGCGACGTCACCGCTTGAGTTCCCCTCGCGGCTCCCCTGTGATGCACCTCTTTGATCATAGAAAAACGGTTAACAATACAAGCCTTGGAGGTTCTCAATGCGCCCGGCTATCATGAGCGCGCCCCGAGCGGGGACTTCAGCTTCAGTTTTTATTTTCATTTTCACTTTGAGGAATCTCAACGTCTGCTTTGATTAATTTCCGGGAAGGTTTTATTTTTATAGAGGATAAATGCGCGGTGTTTTAGAAATAAGCTTATTTTTTATGAAATTAAGTACGTACTTAAAAGGCTGCTTTAAAAATGCTTATTTCCTGAGAATATTTTGAGTTCATTTTATGATTTTTTTTTTCTTGAGTTTCTGTTGTATTTTTACCGTTTTAAAGCTTTTTTTTTCTTCACGTACTGTGGTCACAAACAATTTTCATCCATCAATTAAAAATACAGTGAGATTTCGTACCACGAACCCGGGTTCAAATAGCAAGAACAAACTTCAAGAAGCTCTACACCAAGGCCCTTTTCACCAGGTGCTTTGAAGTATGCAATGCTTCTATCTTCGTAAAATTTATAATATTTTGGACGGATGAATTAAAAAATTGTGCACACTTTTCGAGTCATAAAAACGGATCGGCTTAAAGTTTCAGTCAACAATCTGAAATCTGCCTTAAGAAACCTAAAGCCAACATACAGTCAACAATTAGTAACTAATTATGTAGCTAAAGTGTAGAATATAAGGCCCTGGATATGGAAATAGAAGAAGATTTTGAGGAGTTAACACGTGAAGAAAAGTGTTATATAATAAAAATAATAGAAATATATAAATAAGTAATATAAATAAGTATATAATATAAATAATAAAGTGAAGTTACATGGGTGACGGTTATAAATAAGTAAATACTTTTTCCTTAGGAACCGGCATGTAAAAAAACCGTCGTTTTTGACGGGTGCAGCTAGTAATAAATTGAAATATAAACGCTCCGTCACTGGCAAAAACAATTTTCTTACATTTTAATTAAAAAATTTATTTATATATTAAATAGGGAATTACTATCACATTCCTTAAAGTTATTTAATATCCGTTCCATTAAAATTTTGACATATACTATATTACACTTACATAAGTAATCATTATGGGTGGATAATAGCTTTGAGACTTATTTAAGATACCTTCGAATAAAACATCTATCTAAGGAGAAATCTATACTTTTCTAAGCAGATCCCGCCGCTACTGGGGAGACCTACGGAAGGTTTATTAGATTAGAAGGGTGTGTTATGTAGGGGTGAAACATCTGCGTCGTACAGTAACCCTCCATGAAATAAAATTATTACTACCTTTTCAAAAACTAAACGACGCTAAACACTTGAAAAAATATAAAACATTTTTCAAAATAAATTTAATCTCATCATGTTAGTAGATTTTATATTTCTCATGCAATATAAGCTTGCTGTTCCTTGCGTGAGGTAATGTAGCCCGGCGGTAGATCCACCGTAGTATGTGAAGAGAAAGAAGAATTTATGAATAGAATAATAATAATTTAAGAAGAAGTAAGGCAGTAAGCAGAAGAATAAAACAGAGAATAATAAGTGAGTTGGAAAAACAGAAAAAGATGATAGTTATAGCTGTCCCGATGGCCCCTAAATATAAAAAACTAACCCACAAAACCGAGTTTTTATTACACTCACTTTCTCATTTGTATTGTTTCCAATTTGATATTCTGTCAACATATTCCTCTTGCTTTAAGTTCATGTGGAAAATCTATTCCATGTATATTATTATCCTTAAAACTTATAAAATATTAAAAACGTAATAATTGGTATAGGGGGCACGGCGTCGGCGAAACCGTCTGATTAGACCCATGGCTGGAGTCAGACTACAAAGTTCGCGCCTTCTCCACGCGTCGGGCTCCTTTCTCATTTGTATGGTTTCCAATTTGAAAAAACCTTTAAAATTTCGAAAAATCCAAAATTACACTAAAATTAAAAAATTTTAAACGAAAATTTGTTACATCACTTTTACTATCGCCACGAGTCTGCCTGCAATGTTTCAGCTCGATTGGATCACGGGAAAAGGGTTAAAAATTGATCCAAAATTTTTTCGCAGACAAGCAGTCGCTAAGAGTTAAAAGAAAGGGAGTAAAAAGGAAACAATTTAGTAAAAAATAATATGCGGCGGTATTTTATACATCACCAGATTTTTTAAAGTATAAGCAGCGTGTAATCTCCCTGAAAAAGTATTGAAAAGGGAATAGAAGAAGAATAAGTGATGAAGAAGAAAAAAATTATGCGAAAAAAAATAGAAAGAATATGTGAAGGAAGATGTGATTCACGCTGATGCAACACGATTTTGGTGTGTTGCATACTTGACCCAATTTCGTGTTGCAATGGTGTCTAGTTTGATTAGCAAATCGGGAATGTGGGTCAAGCATTGTTTTTTTATGGTGATTATGCAAGTAGGGTAATTGATAAAGATCACGATACTCTAATTCAGACAATACAGCGTCAACAACACCGTGCAAGTGACTCAAAAGAGATTTATATTACGTGCTGAAACCCAAAGAGCGATATACCATCAAATCGCATCATCAAGCCTAAAGATATTTTCACACAACAAATAAACACTTTTGCGTCCATCACCAGCATTTTTCTAATTGAAAATTGTTATCTATCTCAGAATTATGTATAAAAATAAATGTTTATTGCAGTAAAAGAAGAAGAAGAAACGAAAATGGTAAGAATAACAAGAGCAGAATTTTTTTTGCACATATTTTGATGTCCAACATAAATATTATAAACCGTTTTTGCATAGTTTTTGTTTTTAATTTGATGTTTGAGTAATATTTAAAGTAAAATAATTTTTTGATAAGATTAGAAAATTAAAATGGGTGCCAAAACATACATATTCATGTCACATTATGATGAATCTCTTCGAGAAAGGGTGTAAAGTACCAATGCGTAATCTCACTGATTATTAAAAAAGATAAATTATATAAATCTCACAGATATGAAACCATTTATACGGAAAACGTGTATGGAATTCTTTATAGTGTAACCCAGAGCTTATAACCTCTATAAGCTGGCTAAAGTGATCACTTTACATAATGCAACGAAGCCTCGTGTAGTTCTTTTATCAATGAAATGGAACACAATAAAGAATTACTGAAATATTTTTACGCACACATCTGAAACATTTTCATAATATTTCACTGTTAATCACATAAATAAGAAAATAGTAAGTGGGTTAAAAGGTCCACTCGTGTGTCACACTTGTAATATAATTTTTCGATAAATTTAATCGTATTATTTATAGCCGCATTTCCAGCCCTCGTTGAAGTAGCCGGCCAAAGTGGTGAACCCCGCTGCGTATGCCGGCGAGTGCCTTCTAGTTATGACTGTTTCCGCTTTACTCCAAAGACATCAAAGCTTTTACCTGCTTTGCAGCGCGCTCGGGGGGCGGCACTCGCACTCGGGAAGGCTACCGGCTGCAACCCTCCCAGCTGTGTCCAGTGCATAAACCAACATTTTCAATGCATGAATTTTGGATCAATATAATAATTTTAATATTTATAAAAAAAATAAAAAAATCTTTTGCATCGTGATTAACATACTACAACGCATTTTTTAATAATAAAATACTAATACTTAAAGTTTTTAAAATAAAGTTTTCACTTTAGAGTTAAGCGTGTGATGAATCACCTGTTTCTATAGATTTTTTTTTTATTTTATTTTATTATTTTATTTTGAACTCTAAGATGATTTAAATGCTACGCGGGAAAAAATTGAGCTAAACCCACCTGGCGGAGTATTGGCGCTACAAAAATTTGGGGATGATGAAACGCTAGTATTGGGACGGAGTTAGTAGCGATTGATCGGATATAGGTTACGAGCAGTTAATATTCAATTCTTATAAAACATATTAATCTTGTGGTAAAGCCGCGTTTGGTACAAATGGTTGACGATCGGCGCGGTCCGAGCGGTCCACATGTGCTTCCCAAAAAAAATACTGAACACGGCTTTCGTAGATTTAGGTCGCGTTTATTGCAGTTTAAGCCGTTAAAAAACCGATTAACGTCTACTCTAAGGTGACGATGATATTGACAGTTCCACGAGGTTTCTGAATTATGGACTTTTTTGCTCGGGTTTTGAAACCGTTTAAATGTCATTAATCGTGATCTCGAGTGGATCCCCGTGCAACAGAGAGGCAGAATATTGAGCAAAACTAAGGAAGGCAGGTCTAATCGGGGGATCGCGCGAGGAAAACGCCCATAAATAATTTATAGAATTGGCCGTGAAGCACGGATAAAACGTACACTATGTACCAGAGGGGTGACCTTAACTGAGCGGATAATGATTTATTTTCGTTTCGCGGGAATCGGATAACGTAGGCAGATAGGAAAGTTAACTATAATTCCATTATATTTATCTGTAGACTAACGCTCTGTCGAGAAGCGAATAGTGATTCATTTTCGTTTCGCGGGAGTCGGATAACGTAGGCAGATAGGAAATTTAACTATAATTCCATTATATTTATCTGTAGACTGACGCTCTATCGAGGAGCGAATAATGATTCATTTTCGTTTCGCGGGAGTCGAATAACGTAGGCGGGTAGAGAAGTTAACTATAATTCTATTATATTTATCTGTAGACTAACGCTCTTCAGGCTTTTACAACAGATAGGTAATTGTGCAATGACGGTATATACAGTTAGGAAAGAGATAACGATAACGTGTAAGCATATTAATGGCACGACAAGAAAATAATATACTCGAATATAGATACAATATATTAACTATGTAATCACTAAAAACCTGTCCGACGTTAGCGTAGTTTCAACAGGACGGGTAACGTGTATACGATTGGCTATTCTAGCTCAGATTTCGCCGGGTTTGGTAGTAATAACCACAAAACATAATTGGAACAAGTGTATCTAGATAAGAATATTGTAAATAAAATAATATGAATTTGCGGCCCATATACACATGAAATAAAAGGATAAAGCGTATGGGGATCTTATAGATGGATGGATAAATGAAACAAATATATATAGGAGTAAATGCAAGTAAAAAGCAAGCATATAAGTACCAAAACATAGGAGAACATAGTGTGATAGAAATTCGAAGACGGGAGGAACAATAATGTGAAGTGGAACGGATATAGCAAGAGCATGTAACAATGATAAACGTACAAATACAGAAAACTACTTGAGACCGATTCGACAGATACTAGCAATCTTTCAACACACCTCTAAGAACATGGTGAGCGGTATATAGTTATCAGCGGAGGCGTCCAGTGCCTTGGCAATAAATGAGCACCGAATTAATCCGACGCCTTGCCTGCGGCACTGGAGGTTTATTTACTTATTTGTTTTATTTGTTTTCATTTATTGGGTTTCTTACAGCCATATAATTAATCAATCTTTGAAGAAAAGACAATAATTGATGCACAGAGTTTTGGGCCAATTACGCGAAAACACATACATACAATCGATAAAAGAATAATAAAAACATGTCCAATAGTGGGTTGTGTGAGTGTGTATCTGTGTGTTTATTTATTTGTTTATTTATTTTGTGTTGGGGAAAAAATTAAAAGCAAAACGATCTTAAAAATCTTCCACTGAATTTAAAAATTTAATTTAACTTACATTAATAGTTTATTGTGTTATAGCGAATAGTACTCTTCCAGTATTATATTGTTCGAGAATATTCACTGTCTAAGTAACATAGTTATTTTGTGGATCAATCTTACTGCCAATAAAAAATAATAATAAATGGTTACAAATTATGTTTAAATTCCGCAACGGAGGGACCTAATACGTCCCTGTGCGCGGGGTGCCGCGGGCATAAGACAGGATTCATTGGGTGATCCACGAGAAAAGATCGCCCAAAATTAATTTAAAATTAGGTATAGTACCTTTGAACGATTGTTTTATCTAGGTATGCAGTGTGTACATGTTGAGTGTAGGGAAATTGATACAATGATATAGCAGCCAAGGATCGTTAAATTTCCGATAAAGACGAGTGAAAATACGAGGGAACGGGGCATAATAATGGTAGATAATGAAGAAACATCAACTATGATTAGGGGAGTACCCGATAGATTGTAGTTACGGTTGATCAAACGACAATATGGACTGAACTTAGAAATTAAATATTAAAAATTAATTATCGCGCTTGTGAAGCGAGTTCAATTCGTCCGAAGCCACTGAGTCCGTCCCAAATAGGCACAGGGATGGAGACAGAGACGGCAACAGGAGGTGGGATCAACTGACATATCCGAGTGGAGATATGGTTTTTTTTTTGCCAAATTGAATCTTAGGAACAAAGATTTAGGTTTCAAGGAAAGTAGGATATTGAAAATCCTGGAAACACACGACTTAGGACCTTTGGCTGCTAGGGGGGGTTTAAAATGTCAAGACACAGCAGAAATCAGGCAGTTGGGTGTGAACGTCTACGGGAGTGCGAAAACTGCGTCGGTTGTTTTTTTGAGTGATAATTACCGTGAGTGATAATTACCGTCGACTTAGAGTGTCTCAGTGGGTGAAAATTATAGTTTAACTTCAAGTGAAAGTGGTATACGGGTAAATATACTCTTCGACATTGCTCACGATAAAAGAAAAGGGGGGTACGGGTTTGATTTTATTTTATAAAGGGTAATTAATTTGGCATATTAGAACTTCGGAAATTACTGCGCTTTATTAAGTTGATTAGTCCGGCATATATAGAACTGATATTTGCAGATCTCCGGAAACTAGCTGTGCGTTATAAAGATACCTATTTTATGCTAAACACGCGGGAAATTGTTAATAAATCTTGTAAAAATACCTATCTTATGCTAAATACGCGAGGTCCTGTTAAAAGAGTTTTAACTCAGAGTGCGGGTTTGATTTTATTTTATAAAGGTAATTAATCTGGCATATCGGAACTTCGGAAATCACTATGTTCTATAAAGTTAATTATTTTTGTCGTCTTACTAGGTTCGCAGAATAATATTCGCAGAATTTCAGGAAACGGTAGAGTTCAAATTTAGTTAAATTTTCGTTTTACTAAGTATAGTATTGGCGGATCTCTGGAAACCAGCTGTGCGTTATAAAGATACCTATTTTATGCTAAACACGCGGGAAGTTGCTAAAAGATAAGGGAGTTGTTACTAACAGATTCGATTTTAAATAAGTCTTATAAAAATACCTATCTTTTGCTAAATACGCGAGGTCTCATTTTAATTTTTACATTTGTAAGGCATATAATATTTCGTTATATGAAATGTTTCGATTAGACCGGATTTATTTTAGTTATTGAAAGAATATTTAGTTTATTTTAATATTTTTTTCTTGTTTATGTTTAATAGTAAGAGTCCGTTAAAATTATAGCGAATAAATTCTGGGATTAAAAATACGTCTAGTGAAAAATATATAGCTGATCTCGCGGGGTATCAGGTTCAGCCCATAAAAATCTAGATTTTCATTTCGTTTAAAATTATAT